>VZQC01006507.1:2229400-2267291 GCA_009823505.1 Rhizomys pruinosus
TGTCCACATTTGTTTTACTTATAATTTGTATGACAACAACTTTGGGGTTAATGTATACAAATGTTCTCTATAATTTTTGTGTTGTACAGTATCATCTTGTAACATTTTCTTTTACCTGTAGTATAATTTAACTAAAGGAATTAAGTTTGCTTCCCAAATTAACAACATACAGTCAATGATAAACAGCTTGGGTAAATTTAATGAAAATTTACACCTTGATTCCTGCCTATAGGTATGTGTACTACAACTGCCTTTTTGAAATTCATGGGTCAAAAAATAAAAACCTAAAATAAAAAAGGGAGGATACAGTTATATATTAAACCTTTTGTCAAATTTTTCAATTTAAATCTTAAAACTAACTTGGGAAAAGATTTGCATGTTCCCACAGGTCAAAACATCACCAACTTAATGGCTGAGAAACAAAAGATACAGCTTTGTATTGTGCAGGATGTACCAAGAAATACCAGCAGAGAAGTTGGCCCATCTAAACATTAAAAGGAAGAAAAGCCTCAGACTGCTACAGGCATCAAACATCTTTGTGGATCCTATTTGTAACAACTGTTTATAATGAGTCCTAATGAACTTTACCTTTCAGGTGCCACAAAGTTTTAATATGAGAGACTTTCTTAACTTCTTTTCATAGAACAAAGAAAAACATGATGGTAATGGAGTCATTCCCTAACTGTAAATTAGAGCTGACTGTTATAGAAGTAATCTCTTATGAAACCGATATAGCTGGTTTTCTTAACTGGCCGATAGACATAGGAACTGTGAAAGGATAATTCTCTATTCACAGCCAAATATGGTAGTAAAGTCTTTATAAGTTGTGTAATTAAGCAAAATATATTAATACAGGAGAGCTCTGATATCAGCAATGGATTATTCTGCCAAGGAGATGTTGGCTAGAGGATCCAAGTCCCCGAAAAGGTAAAGGCATTTTGCTTGTAAACTGGGATACCTGCAAGAAGAGAGGCGATAAGGCCCTGCTATCGAAGACCTGGTGTAAGCATGGGAAAGATGTATTGAGACCACACTTGCAAGTGTACAGATGGTCTCTGGAATGCCATAGAGTGTTTCTGAAGGCCACTAAATCAATAAAGCAAATATTGGTCTCCTTGAGTCAAGCAAGACTCCTCCATCGGCATCAGTTACACCTCACCTGCCTGGAAATACTGTGCAGCAGTGGCAGCCATATGTCTATATATCCCAAATCTAATTGGCTAGTAGCTCTCTCCTTGGAGGAATAACTCACAGCTGATGCCACAAGCTTACATCCTCTAGTGGTTAGGAGATGTTATAAGCCACAGTAAGACCTTTTCATCTTTTATAGAAAAGCTATAGTTCATGGATTAGCATACCATCCAAACATCTGTGTCTATACCAACGTAACCTACCATAATAATTAATAGTTTAAATGCCTGTGTATCCAATTGCTTGTGCTTCATTAGTAGGATTAAAAGGTTATTCCTGGATAAACTGCCAACCCATGAAAGGAAACAGCCTGAACTGATCAGAGTCCAAAATGACATCTCCAGAGCCAGTAGACTGTTTTGTTTCTTGCCCACTTGTGCCCCTTTTCTAAAGCCTAGGGAACACTCTGTGGAAGAGGGGGCATGGTAGAATGTAAGGGCTGTGATTGGGGTGAATGGTGAAACTACAGTAGTATAGACTGGACTCTTATTTGATCAACATGCTTGTACATACAAGCCCCTCCAGCTGGACAATGGGGACCTTAAGCTGTATAAGTTTGGGCATAGCTGCTTGCAAATTGGTTTTACATGAAGGATGCTGGTATTCATTACTACTTATTATTAAAAAAGAAAAAGAAAAAGACCAAAAAAAAAATTGTAGCCGGGCATGGTGTCAAATGCCTTTAATTCCAGCACTCAGGAGGGAGAGGCAGACAGATCTCTGTGAGTTCAAGGCTAGCCTGGCCTACATAGCACATAGCAAGTTCCAGGACAGCTGAGGCTACAGGGAGACCCTGTCTTCAAAAGACAAAAAAAATTGAAATTGTATATAATTGGGGTGTACAACGTATTGATGTACACAATGTTTTGGTATACCTAGACCTTATCACATGATAACAGTCAAGCTAATTAACCTGCTATCATCTCACATAGCCACATTTATTTGTGATGAGAACACTTAGGATCTGTCTAACTTCAACAAATTCCAAGGAAACAATATAATATTATGAACTCTAGTTAGTATGCCCTGCATTAGCTTTCTAGAACTTTTTCATTCTACATGACTGAAACTTTGCACATTTTGACATATAGCTCCCTGTCTCTCAGTCCTGACCCCCGTCCCTGTTAACCACTGTTTGTTTACTGCTTCTATCAATTCAACATTTTTATATTCTATATATGTGAGATCATGTAGTACTTGTCTTTGTTTGTCTTGCTTATTTGACTTAGCATATGGCCCTCCAAGCTCCTTCCTATTGTCACAAATGAAAGCGTCTCTTTCTTTTTTATGGTTGAATAATGTAGAATTACATGTAGAATTACATGTTGCATATATGCAAATCAAACTTTAGTGTGTATAAAGTTGGATTCTATCCAGTTTCAAGCACCCACTAGGAGCATTGGAGCAGACCCCTAGAGGTAAGGTGACACTATTGTATCAGGGAACTCCACTCTCCATGTTCTGAAGATGAGGCCATTTCTCCACCAGTGAAAGCAGATTTAAGTGTAAAAAAATCTAGTAAAAAAGTTTAATATTACCTTACAGAGGGATTTGTCTTCCTTATTCCATTTTATCTTCTTAATTTATTTTCTTTTTTTCACACAAGTATAGACTGGCCAGCATTTCACAAGATTTCTTTCCTTCTTTTTAAAAATTTTTGTTGGACTTGCCAAGGAGGAGACTTCAAACATGACATCTTTCAGCCTAATAAAAAAAAATCATAAGCTGAAGATGCTAAAAACTTATGATATATGCGGCATGCATATGTGCATATTTTGGAGTGATGCATATTAGAAGGAACAACAACAACAGAAAAGACTGTGTCAAAGAACTGACTGAAACGGTGAACTTCTGCTCCAAACAGTAAACTTCTGAATGGGGAATTTTGAGAGAGACTGAGAAAAAGATGAAAAACATGTTTGGCAGACATGCTCTGGTGGGGTTGGGGGGCAGGGAGGGGGGGCATGGAATTAGATTTGATTTGTAATGTAATTCTGTATGAAATGCACAGAGCTTCAATAAAACATTGGCTTAAAAAACTAAAAAATACAAATTGTGTGCGTGTGTGTGTGTGTGTGTGTGTGTGTCCACATGCATGCCATGGCCTTCATGTAGATGTCAGAAGACAACTTCCAATAGTCAGTTCTCTCATTCTATCATGTGAGTCTTGGCGAACAAACTCATGTCATCAGGTTTAGTGGCAAGCACCCTTACTTTCTGAGCCATCTCAATAGCAGCCTGATGACATTTCCAGTCATGAGGGCTCTGACTTCATCAATGTTTGGTCTGTGGTGAATTTAAAATTTGAACAGACTGTTGGTAGATGATGGAACTGGGAAGGATGGGGTCAAGTTGGAGGAAGTGGGTCACTGAGGTCTGTCATTCAAGGTCACATCTTATCTCTGGTCCTGTCTGGCTGCTCTTCTTTGCTTCCTGACCACCATGAGGTGAGCAACTTTGTTCTACCATCCACTCCCTCTGGCATGATATTCTGCCTTGCCTCAGGTCCAAAGTAACAGATCTAGCCAAACTTAGAATAGAATCTCTGAAAATATATTCCACAGTTAATATTTCCTCCTTAAACTTTCTCTCAGGTGTTTGTCATAGCAATGAAAAGTCTAACACATGTGAATAAAATAAGTTTTTCATTATTATTGATAAGGAATAGAAATGGTCACTTTGTTAGAGCAATTAACTCATCCAAGCTAGTGTAAACTAATACATAGTGTTATGGAAAAATCTGGATGTATGCATGGCCAAAAACTGGTGAGAAATGAGTAGCTCCAATATAAGCTGATAATAACCAGAGTTAGCCTTTCGTTATAGGAATTCAGCAGGGCTATAAAATGAAAACAATTATTTGAAGTGAGGAGATCAGGATTCCAATCCCAATTTTTCCTAATTAGCAGATTTATTTTTAAATCTTTTTTAGTCTGTTTTTTTTTATTATACAAGTGAGTCTTAACACCTGTGCTTTCTGAGTGTGTGTATGTATGCATGTAAGTTTACATAAGTATACTTAAGTGTGTGTGTGTATATATATATAAATATAGACCTAAGTGTGTGTGTGTATATATATATATATATATATAGTGAGAGAGAGAGAGAGAGAGAGAGAGAACAGAATGAGAAAGAGAAAGAAAGGATACACAGAACAGAATGAAGTATATTTATAACCCCCGAAGTTTTCCTTTCCTTTCCATTTTTAGCCAGTGATCAAATACTAAGACAACCTCAAGGTTACAACACATAGGAAACTTTAAAGTTCACTTTCAAGAGACTTGTACAAGCCCAAGCCAGACAAGAGCCCAGCATGGCTGGGGAGGTGGGCAGGAAGCCGCAGCCCTAGTAGAGAATCCGTGGGTAATTGATAGCTGCTGGGAGAGGGAGGGTCCGTTTCCTTTAGGGGTATGTTGCCTGGTGTGTTGACCAGACTCCAAGGAATAAACCCACCCCCAAGAGCATTTGAGGAACAAAGATTACATTCAATAGGCTTTAAAAAATAATAAAAGATAAAAATGAAGTTAGGGTTGCCGGGATTAGTGGAGATGGAGACGAAGGAGAGGGTCTGACTGTGATAAAAATAAATTGTGGGGCTGGAGAGATGGCTCAGCTATTAAGAGCACTGACTGCTCTTACAGAGGACCCAGGTTTGATTCCTAGCACCCAATGGTGGCTAAGAACCGTCTTTAACTCCAGTTTCAGGGGAATCAGACACCCTCTTCTGACCTCTGCAGCATTACAGAACACGAGTGTACCAACCTATATGCAAGCAATATACTCATAAAAAAAGAGTAGATTGTATGAAATTCTCAAAGAATCAATAATACATATATATGCATTATATATGTGTATGTGCCTGCATGTGTGTGTGTGTGTGTGTGTGTGTGTGTGTGTGTTCAAGTGCTGAGCATCAGAGCACAAATGGAAGCTGCATGTGGAAGCCACCAGAGTGGACCAGAGAAGAAAGATCCCTGGTATTCTTCTTGAATCTTGCCTTTGCTCTGGGTAACTCCTGAACTATGCTGAGTATAAGTGGTCCCCTGTGCAGCCAAGACTATGACTCCACTGTGTTTTCCATGATGAGCAGGTAGTTCATGTTCCTGATTAGCCCAGTTCTGCCTGGAACAGACTGCAACAGGAGGAAGTGCTGCGTTTCCCCATTGGCAACAATACCGCTTGTGCCTTGGGGGCTGTGGGTGGAAGAACACAATGACTGTGGGGGCTCAGGCGGATATAATCCATCTCTTGACCACCACTTTTATCTCATGACCACTCCAGGAAGCTGGGGCTGGGCTGTCAATAGGCAGAGGAGGAAAGCTGAACATTTACCAGAACACCAGAAGTTCAAGGGAGAAAGTAGCACATATGCTGAGCCAATAAACCCACAAAATGTTCCGTTTGTGATGTTTAGTCCTACATGCTGGCATGAGCATCCTGATCTCGGGACTTTGAAGATAGGAATCACCCATCCCAAAGCAGACACTGCCCACAGAAGCAGAGAAGGAAGCCAAACATGGTCAATGATTAGCAGAATGGCTAGACAGCTCCAGAGTCTGGGGATGCAAAGTGCATGGGAAATTGTTTTGAGGGGAAAACAGCCTGAGGCATGGAAGCCCATGTAGACGTTTCACTCCCTTCAGGCTTGCCTCAATCATCTGAGGGTCCCCACATTTCTGAGGGCTACCAGGCATAACCAGCCCCATTTGTTGGACATCATTTGCTGCAGAACAGGTTCTGAAAAGAAGGTCCTCTAGAATTCATTTACAATGAGTCTGTTAACTGCAGGAACAACGCTCCTGTTTCCACAGGCTAAAAGCATAACACACACACACACACACACACCACACACACACACACACACACACACCACAAATGATCACTAACAACAAATTCTTTAGAATTAGAGAATATTAATCTGGGTGTGGTGGCTCAAGCTTATAATCCTAGCACTATGTCATAAATTTAAGGTCAACTTGAGCTACATACATCTACACGGTAAGTTTAGATCAGCATGGGCTACTGCCTGAGATCCTGCCTCAAAGCAAAGAGAAAAGAAAGAGAAAGAAAAGAGGAGGGAGGGAGGGAGGGAGGGAGAGAGAGAGAGAGAGAGAAAGAAAAAGAAAGAAAGAAAGAAAGAAAGAAAGAAAGAAAGAAAGAAAGAAAGAAAGAAAGAAAGAAAGAAAGAAAGAAAGAAAGAAAGAAAGGAAAAAGTACTGCATAGGATACATTTTAAAATATTTCCCTGGCAAGAATTATTCATGGGAGAGGTACAAGGTTAGTCAGAATCATCACTAGATATGCATACAAAACTGATAATTACTAGGAGAGATTTTAGTCTAAGGTTCTTTCAGAAGAATGTTTCAGTCTGTTTTACTGTGGTTACTTAGGTTGCCTCCTCCTCTTCTTCCTCATCTTCCTCTTCTTCCTCTTCCTCCTTCTTTATCAGTATTTAAAACTCATTTTGTTTCATTGAGAAATAGTTCAGAGTAAGAAGATGGGCCGTGTGGCCACAGCTTAGTTAGGGATTCACAACTGGCATTTTGGGGTTTTTTTTTAAACATTTTTTAAATTTTATTTTATTTATTTTTGTATGTGTGTGAATGTCCTGTGTGCATGCAAGTCTGTGCACCCGTGCCGTGCAATGGCGCGGAGGTCAGAAGAGGGTGTCGGA
Organism: Rhizomys pruinosus; assembly: GCA_009823505.1. NCBI lineage: Eukaryota > Metazoa > Chordata > Mammalia > Rodentia > Spalacidae > Rhizomys > Rhizomys pruinosus. Next base: position 2,236,266 of record VZQC01006507.1, read on the forward strand.
TTCTCCTGGAACTGGAGTTCTCTGGAACTGGAGTTTCAGATGGTTTTCGGCCGCCAAGTGGGTACTGAGGATTGAACCCAGATCCTCTGCAAGAGCGGTCGGCGCTCCCAACCGCTAGGCCATGTCTCCAGCCCCCACAACTGGCATTTTGATGAGCAATCAATACAAGCTCAACATCTAGAACCCTCTCTGTTCTCCATTCACCTCTGCCTTGAGAGACAGCACTTTTTGGACAATGAAGACTTTCACCCTGTGCTTCCAGCTGGGTTTGTGAAGAAGGCTGGTGAGCAGGAGGGAGGGGTCTGATCCAGTCTTTCCCTGGATTCTCTCTCTGATAGTTCATGAGAGGTTGGTTGTATCAAGTACGGAAGGTCAGAGCTCCAGCAGGAGGCCAAGCTCTGTAGCTAAAGCTGCATACTTCCCTGGACCTCAGGCCCAAGTAGCTGATAGCTCTTCATTGTTGCTCACCCCGAGTCCCTTCAGCATTCTAGCCAGCATTGGTTTAAATGGTTCTTTGATTAAGATATTTAATTTATGCTCAAATGGAGTATGAAATTCTGAATGAAATGATATGGTAGTTGATAGCAAGTGTGGCTTCAGGGTGACCAAGATGGAATTCTGGGACAAGGTCCCTCACGTATTTGAAAAATACATGCATGAGTTTCTCACAGAAATGAGACATTTGACACTTAGTACACAGTGGTGTCACAAAATACATTACTTAAAATGATTCCAAATGAGAATTGAGAGAGGCAACTACTCTGGCAAAATCATGATTTGGTGACAAGGGTGATCATAAAGTCAGGTTACACCTTTTGGTTCCTGACAGCTGTGCTCTCCAATGTGGCAGACACTAAGTAATTAAAATTTATGCAGGAGGGTATTTATTAGAACAAAGTATAATAACACATGTGTATGAAAATGTCATAGTCCAACCCATTACTTTGTTTTCTTACCTAAAATTTTTATTTACAGGTGGTGAGATGGATCAGTGGTTAAAAGAGTTTTCTGTGCAAACCTGATGACCCGAGTTCAATTCCTAGAACCCACAGGGAAAACAAGAACTGACTCCTGAAGTTGTCCTCTGACCTCCACAAATATACACAAATAAACAATTTCTGTGATCTTTTTTTGAGACAGGCTCTTCCTGTAAGCCCAGCTGCCCTGGAACTCACAGAGATCTGCCTGCCCCTGCCTCCTGAGTGCTGGAATTAAAGGCATGTGTCACCTCACCCACCATAAATAATGTTTTAAATTAATTTAAATATTATAATAAAATTTAAAATTCAGCTATTCAGTGGCATCCAAGTGTTCACTAGTCACATGTGCCTTGTGGGCACCATATTATAGCTCAGCCTAGATACAGAACTTCTTCACCATTGCACAGAGTTACATTGGAGAATATCATCTGAGAGTGCGTAGACTGAGGAAAAGAAGTGAAGGCCTTAAACACACAATTCAGAGGATGGGTAGAAGATGAAAGCACATTTATGCCAATCTCAAAGGAACCCTTTCCTTTCTTGTAGGGCAGATGTGGGAAAGACTTACATAATGTGATATGGTGGTATGTAACAGAGCCAATTATGTGCTTGACTCTGCTAAGCTCTAATGTTAAAGCCAGGATGTGGGTGGGAAACGAAAGGGGACCCTGAGATACACAGAGGGGAGAACAGGTGAGATTGAGAGCTTTGAACTCCCCAATTCCTCAGGCCTCTCTTTCTGATTGAGAGAACTCTCCCACCTGAGAAAGCCTTCCTCCAGGTGCACCCTTCCCAACAGCTTGAGAGTGACACTTCTTCCACTCCCACCTGCAGAACCCACTCCCACCTCACTTGTTGCCTCCAAGGCCTATAAACAGCCATAGGTTTCAGCCCAGCCCAGAAGTGGATGCACAAGGCTAGTCCGAGGTGGGAGAGGAAATCGACACACCAAAATAATGATAAGACCTCATTGGTCAGTGCTGGCCAGTGTGGACAACATGTGTATGACTTCTACAGGTGTTTGACTGTCTACAGTGAAACTCGAGAGTTAATAGAGACACTCTTAACCAACATGAAGTGATTTTCCTGAGATTCTGGATTTAATATATTAACTTAAGTGCCTAAGAGTAGTTAGTATTAGTCATCTGATCAGTGGGACAGTTAAAACTAGAACTTATTGGTTATCTATAGTCAGTGACATCAGGATTATCCCAGTAACTTTGTCAAGTGAAATTTTCTATGTGATGGAAACTTTCCCAAGTGCTAGAATTAATGATGCATACCACCATGCCTGGCCCTGTCTGGAATCATTTTAACTTTTACTTAATATGATCAAGTCTGGGATGACTATGTTATACTCTTTAACTGTGTCTCTGAGTTGTTCCCGTCTCCTTTTATTTTCATCATTTTATTTTATGCATATTATGCATATGTTTTAAAATATGCCACATTATCAATATCTTCTAAAAATATTTTTATTTATGTATGTGACTGTATTGCCTACGTGTATGTAAGTGTACTCATGTGTTGTGATGTCCAAGGAGGTCAGAAGAGGGCATCAGATCCCCTGGAATTGAGATTAAGGATGGTCGTTAGCTGCCATGTGGGTGCTGGGAATTGAACCCAGGCCTCTGCAAAAGCAGCCAGTGCTCTTAACCACTGAGCCATCTCCCCAGCCCCTAATTCTTCATTTTAAAAAAGTTCTGGGGGCTGGAGAGATGGCCTAGCGGTTAAGAGCACTGACCGCTCTTGCAGAGGACCCGGGTTCGATCCCCAGCACCCACATGGCGGCTGAGAACCATCTGTGACTCCAATTCCAGGAGAACTCCAGTTCCAGGGGATTCCGAGACCCTCTTCTGACCTCCGCGGCATTGCACGACACGGGTGCACAGACCTACACGCAAAACAGTACATTCATACACATAAATAAATAAAACAAAAATTAAAAAAAAATAAAAAAGTTCTACCAGCCATGGCAGTACATGCCTTTAAACCAAATACTCTGGGGCAGAGGTAGGCAGCTCTCTGTGAGTTCAAGGCTAGGCTTGTCTACATAAGGAGTCTTAAGACAGCCAGGGCAGTACAGTGAGATCCTAAAACAATTTTGAAAATTAGAGCATTGTGGTGCATGCCTTTAATCCCAGCACTTGGGAGGCAGAGGCAGGCGGATCTCTGTGTGTTCAAGGCCAGCCTGATCTATATAGTGAGTTCCAGGATAGCTAGAGCTACAGGGAGACCCCGTCTCAAAAAGAGCCCCCTCCCCAAAATTAGAGCAACTTGAGACCAGTGATGCATTACTGTATTTTAAAGAATATTTTATTTATTATTTATGTGTATGAATGTACTGCCTTCATGTATTGTTAGTACACCTGTGTCTTGCAATGCCCAAAGAGGTCAGAAGAGTATACTGGATCCCCTGGAACTGGAGTTATGGATGGTTGTTAGTCACCATGTAGATGCTGGGAATTGAACAGCCAATGCTCTTAACCACTGAGCCATCTCTCTAGCCCTACATTATTGCATTTTTATGTTCTTCAATTTTTCTCACCATTCTAGTTCCCAAAAACTTTACATTCACTCAGTCTTAAGATTCTGTGATATGTTACATGGGCAAAGCTATTCTTGGCTTCTCAGAGCAGCTGTAATTTGTGTGATGGCCAGACTTTTATTCTTCAATGTTTAGGGGCTGTGGAAAGTGGCCAGACTTTTATTCTTCAATGTTTAGGGGCTGTGGAAAGTGCTCAGCATTTATATAAGCATAAAGACCAGAGTTTAAATCCTCAGCACCCATGAGAAAATTTGGGGCACTGTGGGGTTATGAGCAAGGAAAGAGTAGGGTCCCTGGGGCTGGCTGGCCAGCAGCCCACCTCCAGGTTCAGTGAGAGACCCTGTCTCAAGGGACTAAGGTGGAGAGTCAGAGAGCAGGACCCTTGGCTTGTTCTCTCTTTTTCTCTTCCTCTCTCTGTCTCTGTCTCTCTCTCTCTCACACACACACAAATAACTTTTAAAAATATTTTTATTATATTTATTTATTTATGTCTATGAGTGTATTGCCTGCAGGTGCACCCATGTCATGCAATGCCCACAGAGGTCAGAAGAGAGGTTCAGATCCCCAGAAGGTAGAGTTATGGATGGTTGTTAGCTGCCTTGTGGGTGCTGGGAATCGAACCCAGGTCTTCTGCAAGAGCAGCCTGTGCTCTTAACCACTGAGTCATCTCTCCAGTCCCAAAATATGTTTTAAGTGAACTTGTATAGATGAGATTAAATAAGTCTCTCTTTACTGTCACCTAACTTGGAGTAGCAGCACTAAAGACAGATATTATTAGCATCTTTTTTGCTACTAAGAAAGACTAGACTATTTTGAGATAGCCTGAGGAATGGAGTGAGATGGTGAGTTGTGGAGATTCTGGGAGTCTACCCACTCTGATGGACTCTCATTATTATCACATAAAAATCTGTAAAAACCTTCATCCAAACCCTTGGTACAAAGAAAGAATTCCAGAAGTGGAAACCAGTATTGACATTTCAGTGTATCTGCCCAAGCCCGGGACGACTTTCACACGAATTATAGTTGTCTTGATTCCCTCAGGATGGCTGTGGAGATCCTTGAAAATGGACAGTGTCTCTGTGAAGAAGTCCATGTCCTTCCTTCAAAGTCCTTAACATCCCCAGAGTCAACCAAAGATGCCTGTGAACACAGGGCCTGACATCCAAACAGGTGCTGAACCGGCTGGCCTCATACATACAACCTTTGCCCTACTTTGTCCTACTTTTACCTGCTTTGTCTGCAGTTGCTGAATTAGGAAGACCTGGCCTTAATGAAATATTCAGTCCCGGATCTTTTCATGTCCCAAATTAACTTTAATGAGCAAACAAAGAAAGATCAAGAGGGCCGAGGCTGGGACTTGGGGGAACTTTGAAGCAGAAGCCAGAGTGGGGTAGATGCCCTCTGGCAATCGACCAGCGTTTGCTTTTGATGACAGCAAACCCTCAGATCTCATCCACCTGAGCTGCAAACAATAAGCTGTGGTACCAGAATACTGGGATTCCGTCTTTTGCAATGCCTCTGTGTGCTGCATTCGGCAAACAAGCATCAGACATCTGTGGTGAGCAAGAAACTTGCTCTAATGCCCTTAATTTGGGGTTAGTATCGAGAACACTATATCTCCCCTCAAGAATTTCATGTTAGGGACAGGAAGCAGGATGCCCACATAGTTCCCTAGAAGAGGGGACCATGGTATGTCAGAAAAGAGCAACAAGGTCCCGTCTGGTAGAGGAAGGAATGCTGTGCTTTATGCAGGATTCAGCTGGGCCCTACACCTTAAGAATGAAGAGTCTGAGCAAATGAGCAGTGGTTTCCACATGGAGCACAGGATATGAGCACTAACACGCAGGTCCAGAGAATGTTCTGGGAGCAATGAGGGGTGCTTCACTGTTTCTTCTTTCTTTTTTGGTTTATTTGGTAATGGCGGTGGTGCTGGTGCTGGTGCTGGTGGTGCTGGTGCTGGTGCTGGTGCTGGTGGTGCTGGTGGTGCTGGTGCTGGTGCTGGGTGGTGCTGATGCTGGTGCTGGTGGTACTGGTGGTGCTGGTGCTGGTTCTGGTGCTGGTGCGGTGGTGCTGGTGGTGGTGGTGCTGGTGGTGGTGGTAGTGGTGGCGGTGGTGGCTGGGGGGGCTGGTTTCTGGTGGTGCTGTGCGCTGGTGGTGCTGGTGCTGGGGCTGGTGGTGCTGGTGCTTTGTGGTGCGGGTGCTGGTGGTGCTGGTATTAGTGCTGGTACGTGGTGGTGGTGGCTGTGCTGGTGGCTGGTGGTGCTGGTTCTGGTGCTGGTGGTGCTGGTGGTACTGTGTGCTGGATGTGAGTTGTGGTGGTGGCTGGTGCTTGTGGTTCTGGTGGTGGTGGTGGTGGTGGGTGCTGGTGGTGCTGGTGGCTGGGGGTGGCTGGTGGGTGGCTGGTGGCTGTGCTGGTGGCTGGTGCTGGTGAATTGCTGGTGCTGGGTGGTGCGTGGTAACTGTGGTGCTGGTCGCGGGGGTGCTGGTGCTGGTGCTTGTGGTGCTGGTGGTGGTGGGTGGCTGGTGCTGGTGGTGGCGGGTTTATACTGGTGCTGGTGGTGCTGGTGGTTCGCTGGTGCTGGTGCTGGTAATGAGTGGTGCTTGTGCTGGTGAGCGGTACTTCGGTGGTGCTGGTCTGGTGGCCCCCCCTGGTACTGGTGGTGCTGTGCTGGTCCCTGGTGCTGGTGGTGCTGGATGGTGCTGGGTTGCTGGTATAGGTGGCTTGTGGTGCTGGTGGTACTGGTGGTACGCTGTGCTGGTACCGCTGGATTCTGATTGATGGTGCTGGTGCTTTGGCCCCCCCCCTTGTGTTGCTGTACTGGTGCTGTCTAGGTACTGCGTGGGTGCTGGGGTGGCTGGTGGTGGTGATGGTAGCTGGTGGTGTGGTCTTTGTTACTGGTGCTGGTGGGTGCTTGTGGTGCTGGTGGTACTGAGTGGTGCTGTGCTGGTACATGGTGCTGGTGGTGCTGGTGTCTTTTGGTGCTGGTGCTGGTGGTGCTGGTGGTGCTGTGCTGGTACCGGTGGTGCTGGTGGTACTGGTGGTGCTGTGCTGGTACCGCTGGTGCTGGTGGTGCTGGTACTGGTGGTGACTGTGCTGTACCACTGGTGCTGGTGGTGCTGGTGGTGCTGGTGCTGGTACTGCTGGTGCTGTGCTGGTGCTGGTGGTGCTGGTGGTGCTGGTGGTGCTGGTGCTGGTACTGCTGGTGCTGTGCTGGTGCTGGTGGTGGTGATGGTGCTGGTGGTGGTGATGGTGCTGGTGGTGCTGGTTCTTGTACTGGTGCTGGTGGTGCTGGTGGTGCTGGTGCTGGTGTGTTTGTGTTTTCAAACAGGGTCCCATTATGTGGCTCAGATTGGCCACAAAGTCACCGTCCTTCTGTTTCCAGGTGTTGGAATTAGGAGTGCATGTCACCATACCTGGATCTATTTGTGTTTTTGAGCCAGGTGCGGTGGTGGCCACGCCTTTAATCCTAGCACTTAGGGGGCAGAGCAGGCCGGATCTCCTGTGAGTTCAAGGCCAGCCTGGTCTACAAGAGTTCCAGGCCAGCTGGGGCTACAGGGAGACCGTGTGAAAAAGACAAAAAAAAAAAAAAAAAAAAAAGATTTTTGGGACTGGAGAGATGCCTCACAGTTGGGTACAACACTGTCTATTCTTGCAGAAGACGCCAGGTTCGAATCCTAGCAACCACACGGCACTAACAATGGAGGATTGAAAATTGACCATTTGGCTTATCAGCATAGAAATCAGTTACTGGAAAACCTTGAAAAGAAAATTTCGATGGAGAGGTGGGGTTTGACGTTGGTTCAAAAGAGCATGAAGGACAGGAATTGAGAACATGAGCACAGAACAACTTGCGGAGCTCTTACTGCACGGGGGGACAGGGGCGGGGAGGGCTGTACAAAGCACTGAGGTGCCTGGCACAGAGACAAGGGCTCAGGATAAGATTGGCCAAGGAGGACTTCATAACCAACAAGAGGTGGTCAGAAAACATTGGCTTGCAGAATGATGGCTTCTTCTGTTAGGGATGTGTCTACTTAGGAAAGCCTTCTAGGAGTCAAAATTTTGAATTTTAATAATGTTCAGAGAAGAGCACAGAGGCAAGAGGGCATTTCCTGCATGAGTCAAGGTACAAGATGGGATGGTGTTTTGCGGGGAGGGGCACCTTGCCAGCCATGAAGGGGAGGAAGGAAGTTTTAGGGAAACCACGAGGCTTGAATGGGGAGGCCAGGAGAGACAGTTGGCAGAGATTTGAATGCCAGATTGTGGCATCTTTGTTGGGTCTGATGAATCAACAGGAAGCCAGGGGTCTCGAGCAGGGGCAGGGACATGTGGCCGTACAGCCTTGGATGTATTTGTACTTCTGTTCCAAGTGCTGAAGTTGTGCCAGTTACACTGAGGCTCTAGGCCATCCCACGTAGAGTGCACGCTGTTATGTGGTATGACCTCCGCCCACCCTGAATGGGGACAATCCTGGGAATAAATTTATGGGGACAAAGATTAGTGAGAAGTAGACTCTTGCTTTAGATATTTTTAAAGTGGTATGGCCGAGAGAAGGGTCCCCTGAGCGAGGACAGTTGACGTGGGTTTTGAAGGAAGGTGTTCCTGCTAGGGTGTGGCGGTCGCCACATCGGTAATCCAGTGGTGGACAGGTGGAGGCAGGAAGATTTCAAGTACAAGGCCACTTTGTGCTATGTATGTAACAAGACATTGTCTCAAAGAAAAAAACAAGAGTAGGGGATGCATCTCCGTGGTGGAGCATGCCTAGCATGCACAATGGCCCGCTGGTCTAGTCCTCCAGCAGTCAAAGAAAAATGTCTGCCCGCAGACAGACAGACATTGCCTTGTCTAGCCATCATCAGCAAGCTCTGAGCTCCTCGAGCAGGGCCATGTGTGCACAGATGACCTTTCTCCCCCTTCCTTCTATCAGGATGAGAAAACAGTGGCTCAGATGGGTGTTTTAGAAGCAGAGTAACTCATCTCATCACATTTGGTATTCATCAGCCATAACTGGAAAGACCATTAATTGGGGATTGAGTGCTTTCAGAGGGTAGGTCCCAGGGCAGTGCGACGCAGGATCAAATACCAAGCTTTGTTCCAGCTGGACTTGAGTAGAATCTTGATTCATTTCCTTGCTCTGGGGCCTTTGGCAAGTTCTAGTACTGCAGTGGCTTAGCTGTCAAATGAGAACCATGCTTATAATGAGAAATCACTATGAACAATGCTGTGTAAGAGGAATTTTATTGTGGTGTTAATTGCTTATATGCTGCCCAGTTCTGGCCAACCCAAGAATGACAGCAAGGAACAAGTTAAGAACTGGCGCTCAGCCCATGGACTATACCCACCGTCTGCCTTTCTTTTTTTTTTTTTTTTTTTAAACAGAGTCTCACCTGTATAGCTTCTAGGACTGGCCAGGACTCACAGAGATCACCCTGCCCTCCTTCCAACGTTCAGATTAAAGGCATGTGGCATACCACATGCAGACAGCTATCCCTTTTTGATGGTCCAAGCCTCAAGAAAAGCTCCAGAAGGAGGTTATGTTCATTTCTCTGTGATTCAATATTGGTTCTGATCTTGGGGCTTTTGATACAAATAGGTTGACCAATTATGCAGCTGAAGGGGGATGAAACTGGTGACTTTCAGCTTTCTCAGCAGCACAGAACTACAGCTTTCCATTAGATTAGCAATGGTGTAAATAGGCTTTGCTTGCATGTAATGTAAGTGCACCATGTGCATGCAGTCCCCAAAGAGGGCCTGAGAGGACAAGCAGATCCCTGGAACTAGAGTGTACAAATATGGGTGTTAGCCACCAATGTGGGTGCTGAGTATAGAACTAGGGTCCTCCTGGAAGAACAAAGGGCTCTTACCTCTGAGCTATCTCTCCAGAGCCTACAATGAACTTTTTTTTTAAAGACAAGGCTTAACTGTCTTAAGTCAGGCTGCCCTTGAACTCACTATGTAGCCAGAGGATAACCCCAACTCCTGGACCCTCCTGCCCTCACCGATCCTCCCGGTGGCGCCTAAGGCGTGGGACTACAGATATGCACCACCATGCTGAGCTATCTTCCCCTTGCTAAATACAACTGTTTTGACATTTAAATGCAATATCTAAAGCTGCCAAATTGTTCTCAATGACTGGATTGAAAGGGCTTTTAAGTACATCTGGCTATGGGGATGACGTAGGCACTGTCTGGCTGAGTCTAGACCCCAGATACATTCCACATGCTATGTCTTTGGCTTTTCCTTCTCTTCCTCTCATGAGGAAGTTGAGATGTAAGGGCCACATGGAAACCCATCAGGGTCTTTGAGGAAAGTGCTTCTAACACTGCCTTCTGGAAGGCAGTTGAATTCTTCTCAAGGGAGAATTCCAGGCTGCCTAGGGCAGGGGCCAGGGCAGCCTCTGGGCTGTGATCTGTGCAGTCTTTGTTAATCACTTCTCCACTATCACCCCTTTTCTTTCCCACCATGCATCACTATCTTGAGCCAAGACACTTGATTTCGTCATTGTGTGGACTCAGCACTGAAGGTCTGGGATCAGACTCCTTCATTGACGCTTGAGCCCTAACTGTAAGACTGACTAGCTTCACGAACTTGGTTGTAATTGTGCCTTCAAGCTTTCAGTTTCCCAATTCCCAAAATGAGAATTGGGGATATTATTTTATTATTGATTTTTATTATTAAGAGTGATAGAAAACAGAAGTTTGCAAGTCAGAGAGTAACTCTCACTACAAGTCAGCAATGTATACAGAAACCTTTTTCAACAAGGACTTGCAAAAATATTGTACTGAATAACGATCATTTCTTTTCCTTAAGTCCGTGCTCACGTTCACAGTGTGAGCTGATGCACATGTGGAACGGGTTTTGCTGTCCCTCCATTCTATGACATCACTGTAAGACACTCTCACAGTATGCCATCCGAAGAGGTCAATCATTATGTTTTAAAATGTTTTTAAATGAGCTGGGTGCTTAAGATATTCCCACCACTTAGAAGGCAGAGGCAAAGTGATTCCTGGTAAAGTTCAAGGCAGCCTGAGTCCTCTACATCAGTGAGTCCAGGCAGCTGTGGCTACAGGAAAAACAAACAAAAAACGATCAAAAACAGACCACACACACACACACAACACCACACACCACACAACAACACACATATCACAACCATCTTCAGTGTTCACAAACCCTAGTAACTAAGAATAATTATCATTCTTTTAAATAGATGATGACTCTGAGAACGATCACCTAGTGTTGCTTCGCTTATTTAAGCAAAAATTAAAAATAAAATTGAATTATTAAGTGGGCCCAATTTGAAAGTCAGTTTATATGATGCTAACATGAAAAGGAGTAGGGTTTAAGGAACACATAACTTTAAAAATAAACAATTTATTTTATGTGTATGAGTATTATTTGTCTCATCATGTTAAGTGCACTCCATGAGGTGTACAATGCCCTGGCAGGTCATAAAAGAGGGCACTATGTCCCTTGGAACTGAATAGGGATGAGTTTAGCTGCCCTGTGGGTGCTGAGAAACTGACACCTCAGGTCCTCTCAAGAGGCAGCCTGTGCTCTTAACTCTGAGCCATCTGTCAGCCCCTCAAATTCTATCTTTCGTTCTTGTAAGAGTTACTGCTCCTCTTTTAATTTTTTATGTATAAAGTTTTATTGAAATTTGTTGTGTATTTTCATACAGAACATCTCAATCAAATCTTGAATCATCTTTCACTACCTCCTCCGTACTACCTCAGACAAAACCATCGCCACTGGATTCAGTACACTGTCTGTCATCGGTCTTCTTGTTTGCTTTATAAGGCCCCAGCGGCTGGGTCCTGGAACTTGCTATATAGACCCAGGCTAGCCTTGACTCAACAGGCGATCTACTTGCCTCTGCCTCTTTGCCCTCCCAAATTCTAGGGATTAAAGCTGTACACCACACCAGCCCATTCTGTCATGTCTGCATTGTGTAAGGTTCATTGGTCACTGTGGTCTCCAGACATCCCTTGGTGCAATTTCCTATTTCATCCACTGAGGTCCAGTCAACCATAGAAGAGTCCTTCCTTCGAACATCAGCTGTGTCCTCACCACGAGACACTGCTTGTTCAGATTCTTCCACAAAGCCTAAGACCTGGGGGAGACTATATTAGTTAGTAGTGGACAGCCTTGCAAAAAAAAATACATATGTTATACTCTCATCTGATAGATCTTAAATAGGAAAATATCCAGGATATAGAGAATGCTCTCATGAAAGACCAAAATCCCTCCCTTAAGAACTTCAATGTTCTAACACTTTAAACATGCAAGTCCTGTAGAAAGCCAGGCAACACATGGCCAACCCTTCCTTCTTCAGACACAGTGCTAATCAGTTTGCCCAAATAATTCATTTCTTTGGTTATAGGAGATTAAAGTATATTAGTTGACAGAATTTTAAATCACACAGCAGGAGGTAAGATAGTATCCTAAAAAAGAATAAACTCCAAAAAGGAGAGAAAAGACTAAAACTTCTTCAGGGTTTTGGTTTTAGATTTTTTTTTGTTTATTTATATGAGTTTTCATTTCTTTCTTTCCTCTTTTTTAGTCCTTTAGATAATCGAAAGTCGACCATTCCTACCATTTGCTCCCATAACTGCTGGCACTCCTATATTACAGAACAGGACAAGTCAATGTATACTATTTTAGAGAAATAAAGTTAAACCGGAAACGACAGAGATCAAGAAATATATTAGGAATAACACACCACGTTTGTTTTCAGAAGATACAATTTTTGATAAGGGTGTGGATTGTATCAGGCTGGTGTAACTTAAAGCTTCTCTGGTACGCTTAAAGACATACGTTAATACCCATACCAATGTGGCCAACAGGTCAGGAGCTCTAAGGGATACTTTTGTTCTGCCCCAGATGGTCAATAGTCTCAGGGAATATGCTTGGAGGAATCTCTTGAAATGTCTTGAAATGTGAGCAACTCAGTCTTCCTGGCAGGGAGTCCTTGGAGATCCACTGGTACTGGCTCTCACAGGTCCTAGTCTTAGAATGAGGAGTGGGTGGCTTTCTGCTTCAAAGAGAGTCTGGTTAGCATATGGAACTGTGTCTGAGTGAATGGATGGTGATGAAAAGAAAAGACATGTGTTTCTCCCCCCCAAAAATGGGTGACCTGAAGGCAAAGATGTCGAACTTTGGGAGAAAAAGCCTTGGGTGTAATTGGGAGACAGTGATGGCTTTGGCCAGGGGTAGTAGAAAGTAAATAGGATCGTAAGTAGAATGTGTACTTATACTTGAGAATGCTCCTCATGCATGGAGGCTGGAGTATCCAGCTTGGACTACCTAACGTGGAATCCAGCCCTCTATGCTGGGGTATGTTGTTGTCCAATGATAGGTGTGTGATAACCAAGGTGTGTTGGAGGTTCGTGGGGATCGACAGCACAATCTACTAACTTAGTATTGATGAATTTGGGTTAAGGTGTGGTACCAGTGGAAGAAGGGTGGAGATGGTGTGGGGTTGTTTCCAGTTGGGAGGAAGCTTAACACGTCCTTGGGGGTGTACTGAACTTATGGGGGCTTTGGTTAACAAAAGAGAGCATAACCATTAAGAAATGAAGTATTACAAGTAAGTCTAGTCATAGAAAATAGAGAAAGAAATCCTCCAACTCAGAAGTGAAGTGTGTATATGTATAGACTAGTGTCTGATGATTGAATGCAGTAAGTATAATAATATAAGCAAGAAGATACAAAGGGGATTCCCCCCACAAGAAGAATTCATAGACTTAGTCAGGTGATTTCCGCCAATAAACCCTGATTTGCACACTTGAGGCCGTACCAATGCAAACAGGTATCTGGGCTAATGTGCTTGATCCGAGTGTATAACCAATAAAATGTAGTCAAGCTTCGATAAACGAGAATCCTCAATAAGGATGGGGAGCTGAAACCATTGGCTGAACACTGGCTTTCACCCAGATGGAACGGCTTTGGACTACCAGAATATGACGTGAAAGATAGAAAGGAAACTAATGGCTGACCCTATGGACATGGGGAGGACAATTAGGGCAGGATGGTTTGGTTCCAGGACTTCAACAAACCTCCTGGGACATCATTGTTGTTAAAAAGAAAAAAAGAAAGAAAGAGAGAAAAAAGAAATCTCCTCAGGAAAGAGTATGTATAGATAATATGCATGTATGAAAGAATTAATAGGCATACAGTGGAAAAGGAATCTGTGAAGCATCACTATTTTATAATGCTTGTACACAAGTTATTAGACTACTCGAGCTATGTTACTGAATTCACTAAAAAAGAAATAAATACACAGATTCAATATAAGAATGGCGAGACTGGGCCTAGAAGAGAAGACGTGCGCGAGAGTAGAAGATAAGGCCCCAATACGTGCCAAAACCATAAGTGCCAGAGATGTCCCATACATGTTAACAAAACTCATCTCTAATTAGATTAAAAGTATGGTTTCCTGAGCTACTTGATGGCAGATAACCTGAGTTTCATTACCACTAAGGAGCAATCTGTGTACCTGAGCATTATTACTCTCAGAGGACTAGCAGAAAAGTCACCTCTCAAAGCCATGGTAACCCACCTCCGTGTCCCATGCTGATTCCGGGGAATACCAAGAACAGCCTTCTGGTAGACAGGAGCTTACAACTTCTCTCAGCATCTTGAAGAGACTGAAGAACAACACAGGAGCTCGTCCTTAAGCAGCCAGACTACTACAGCTATCCAAGGCCTACACTCCCAGCCCACTACCCATTGCCTGAGAAATCAAGTTACTATCTAGCCATGTGGAAGTGATGCTAACAACGAGTGGCCATCCTGGGTCAGGATCCTAAACAGTTTATTACATTTGATTGAGATATTTCAAGTGGGCTCATGATTCTGACCTTACATGCTTGGATGTTCTGCTGTCTGTCCTAATGTCTATCTAATTATGTCTCTTTCGCCATGTCTGTCTCTCCTCGAGAGAGAAGATGTAGAAATCCTTTTTAAGTGTCCCAGGACTCAGTTGCAGGACAACACCATTCTCTAGTTTTCTCTGGGTGCTAACTGAAGTTACATGATGGAAATGTGGGGGAGCGTCAGCCCCCAAAGCATCATTCTAGACTGTGAAGCACCCACAGACCCTGAATGAGAAGAAAGAAAAGACCTACACAGATGTGAGGCGTGCCCAGACTCCAACACCTCCCTGTCCCTAGAAAGAATTAGATATTTTTCTTTAAGACCCACTCCAAGGGGACCTTATGCTGATTGAGAGCTAGACCCTTGCGTGTCTCATACTCTGCAGGAAAATCATGCTAGATTGAAACAAATGAGATGGAAGTAGGGAAAATACTTTTAGTCAAGGTAAAAAAAATTCTCCAGGTGTAGAATATATTTTTAAAATAAAACTTGACTGGAGAATTAGCTTAGCTGTTAAGAGCACTGACTGCTCTTGATAGAGGACCCCCGGGTTCAATCCCCAGGCAGCCCCACATGGCGGCTAGAACGTCCTGTAACTCAAATCCAGCGAGAATCCGTTCCAGGTCCGTCCAAGGGGAATCCCAGACCACTCTTCGAACCTCCAAGGCATGTGCAAACCGAACGACGGGTGCACAAACACCTACTGCCAGACGTACATTTAATAAATAAATAATAAATAAATAAATAAATAATAAATAACAGACTCTTTACTAATTAGACGTCAATCTCATGAGTTGATTCTAGGGAAAACCAAATGGGACTTGACCCAGATATGGGCCATAAAGTCAGAAATTTAATGCTTATGGCCAAGAGATATAGTCTTAGTGAACCAGAACAAGATCCCTGAATAAAGGCTGGACTTGGAAGTTTGGAAGTATGGGTCCCTCAGTGTGAGAAAGACTGAAAAACAAAACCAATTTCCCCACGGGCAAGAGAGGACAAGCAGTTGGTCTCTCTTCAAGATTGGGGTAGAAATGAAAACAAGGAAAAGCTGGAGATGCAGCCACCTGATAACAGATTTTTGTGAAGCCCCTGGGTTCAATCAATTCACCCAGCACCATCGTGAAAACCCAGGGTCAAATGGTGGCACCACCGGCCTTTAAAAATCAATATAACTCCAGCACTAGGGAGGCAGAGGCAGAGGCGGTGAATCTCTGTGATTCAAAGCCCAAGCCTGGTCTAACATAGTGAGTCCAAAAGAACCAGCTGGGGCCTACAGGGAACGCTGTTTCATGCAAAAAGACAAAAAAAAAAAAAAGGGAAAGACAAAATTCCTCAGCACCAAGCAAGGCACGGAGGAGTAGCAGTAGGGGGAGACACAGCAAGTTTCAAAAAGGGAAAGTGAACGGGCTGGAGGACGGCCTAACTAGCAACGTTAAGGAGAAGACGCCGACTGGCGGCTCTATGCCAGGGAACCCAGGTTTGATCCCCAGCAACGCACAGACCCACGCTTGCAGACCCAGGTTGATCCAGCACCCCAGGTGGCAGCAAACCATCTGTAAACTACCCAATTCCAGAGGAAACACTCCAGTTCCAGGGGAATCCCGATGCCCCCTTCCTATTCTGACCTCATGAGGCATTGCAAACGACATGGGTGCACAGACCTACCATAGCAGACGAAGTACAAATCCATACACATAAAAAAAATAATAAAATATAATAACAAAAAAATTAATTAATTTTAAAAAGGAAAGGAACGAGCCTCCCATGAGAATCTGGGCAGAGCTCTCCCAATATTCAACACGCTCTTCTCCAAATCCGAGTCACATTAGCCCAGTTTAGGTGTTAAGAAACATAACCAAGAATTTATAAAACCTGGGACTGGATTAGTGAAATTTGGGAGGGTGTCTAGAAGAAACAAAGGAGATTACCCAATGACAAAGTACCGCCAGAGGAAGTGAGTTCTGGATAAATAAAAAGTCCTTGCCTAGTAGCTTACTAGGGCCACTATTTAATAAAAAAGAGTGCCATAAAGATCAAACTAAAACCGTCAGGAAATTATTGTTCAGATTCTGGAGGCAAAGATTAAGAGAGCAAAGCGTCAGCAAACTGACTCCTGGAGGGGTGGGGAGAGCCTACTCCAGGCCTGTCTCCTAGCGTCTGGATTTGCAGGCAACCTCTTGGGTTTCTTGGCTACAGAATTATCACCCAGATTATTTATGCAGTGGACTATTTGTTTGGGGGCTACCATCTGAACCTTCACTCTCTTTTTTTTTTTTTTTTTTCTTTTGAGACAGGGGTCTTCCTGCAGCCCCAGCTGGCCTGGAACTCACTCTGTAGAGAGAGTTTTGCTTGAACTCCCAAGAGATCCCTGCCTATGCCTCCCGAGTGCTAGGATAAAGGCTGAACCTTCTCTTTTAATAAGCCACAAGTTACATTGGATCAGGGCCTCACCCTATACCAATATCTCCTCATCTCAGACAATGATATCTGCAATGATCCTTTTCCCAAACAAGGTTATCTTCTGAGAAAACCTTCTGGGTATTTTAATGGCATGAATTGTAGAAGGGACACAATTAGCTCCATAACAGGAAGGTCAGCTGACAGACAAGACAGAAAAGAGCAATCTGAACAATGAAATGATCAAACTCAAGCTCTGGCTGCTTCCTCAGCTGTTAACAGTGGAGGGGAAATCTTGATTAATCGTCGGCTTGTAGGGCATTACAAATGCCGAGTGGAGCCGTTGTGTGATAACTGCAAGCAGCTTGTTATCATAACAAGTAGGGAATGAGTTAATCTATATAGTCCATTTAGCCTGACCATCGCACGGTTGAGACCGTATTTCGTGGATAGCAAGATACTGTAGCTGTCAGATACGAGCTATACTGTCGCGTTGACCACAGAGTGATAATAACATGTAGATACTGAAACTTGACTCAGTATCGGTGTCTAAAGTTAGGATATACAGCTCTTCTGGTCTGGCTATGTTGCGTATATAGTCCACGCTATGTTACATGCAACTGGCAGCGGACAGAATATGGACTTTGGATTACTGAGGATAGCATTACTCCTAGTCCTGGCTAGGATCAGAGGCCTAGCGAGGAATGTACATAGAATGGGCTATACAGCAGATACTGACCAATGAGCAGTTCATTAGAGGACCATTGCTAGATTGATAGACCGTGGCTCATGGTCAGGCGGATGCAGCTACGAGAGCTTTGATGCGATCTGGCGGTGAATCGGGATGGCGGGATCGCTATCTGACCTAGCTCCGGATTATCGCTAGGCGTAGGCGGAGCTCAGCTGGCAACTAATGCGGGGCCAGGACGAAGACTCCTACCTGATAACTGGAGGCAGCAATCGTGAAGCTTTTCA
This sequence comes from Rhizomys pruinosus, assembly GCA_009823505.1. Classification (NCBI taxonomy): domain Eukaryota; kingdom Metazoa; phylum Chordata; class Mammalia; order Rodentia; family Spalacidae; genus Rhizomys; species Rhizomys pruinosus. The sequence goes on from VZQC01006507.1 coordinate 2,254,045, forward strand.
ACTGAGGAATCGTAGTATCACAGGGGATGATGCGGATGCGACTAGTGGGGTCAAGCTCTGCCCGTCTTCGACATTGACCGACCTCCAGCCCGTTACCAATCGGAACTATTCCAGGGAAACCACACATTGAACCCAACGGCTGCGACGGGTGCACAGAAGACTGCGCATGCAGACAATACATTCAGACACATACAAAAATAAAACAAATAAAAAAAAAAATAAAAAAAAAACATCTAGTCCAATGAAAAGGGTAGATGGAGAGTCATGCTGAATGAAGTGTAAGCCGAGAATTAGCACAGTGCATGAGACCTGACCCTGGGCTTAGAAGAACCTGGATTCATGGGTATAGAGGAGACTTGTGACTCTAGAGAGAAACAGGAAGAACTTGTGACTCTAGAGAGGAAAAGGAAGTCAGGAAGGCAGGGAAAAGCTATAAAGTGAAAGGACATAAGACTTGGAATGTGCCAGGGTATGGACTCTATTTTCTGGTTTTCAATAATTACTAATGCTCATCAACTGCACATAGTCAGTTTCATTGGGATGTTCCAATATATGCTTATACTATGCTTTAGCTGTAGCTACCTATCCAACTAGCCTGGTTACTCTTCCCTTTCCCTTCTTCGCTCTTCCCGTCCTCTACACTCCCCTTTTTCTCCTTTTTTCTTTTTTATTTTTGAGAACAAGGGTCCCTTTAGTCCCAGCTGGCCTGGAGCTGGCTCTAAAACCAGGCTGACTTGAACCTCAAGAGATCTTTGCCCCCTCTGCCTCCCAAGTGCTGGATTAAAGGTGTGTGCCAACCACAACCGGTTCTAATCTTCTTGACCTTCCATAGTAGTATAGACTTGGTTTTAGACCCCACTTCTGCCTCTGTGAAATAAAATTTCTAACCAGTTGTGGTAGTTCAAGCCAGTAATCCCATCACTCAGGTGGCAAAGGCAGGAAGAATTATACACTAGGTTTGAGACTAACCTGGATATCACAGCAATAAAACAAAATCCGAATTTAGGTTATCCTATGCTATAAGAGTGAAAACCTTATTAAAAATTATAAAATACAAACATAAAAATAAAAAAATAAAAAAAAATCAAATAAAAATACAATAAAAATAACATAATAAGATTTGTGGAAGGCCATCATTAGTATGAACTGGAATTCTACTCTAGGCCCAACAGGTAAGGCTGGCAGAGAGCTTAATCACAGTAATGGAACTTCAGCTAACTATTGTAGCCCATACAACCAATTAATTACACTGTCTCTCTACATTAATCCCATTTTCTCTAACTACTGTCAAATCATTTCGCTGGTTAGAGTTCACAGAACCTGTTTTGATTCTGGTTTGAGGCTGCCAAGTTCATGGCTCATTTTCGTTTTGGTTTTGTGTTGTTTTCTTTGCGCAAATTCTTCGCTAAATTTAATTAATCCTAAAGAATTTTCCCGGCCCGGGCATGGTGGGGCGCACGCCTTTAATCCTAGCACTTGGGAGGCAGAGCAGGCGGATCTCTGTGAGTTCACAGGCAGCCTGGTCTACAGAGGGCGCAGAGCGTTCCTAGGACAGCTGGGGCTAGCAGGGAGCGCCTTCCCTCGAAAAAACGAAACCAAAAAAAAAAAAAAAAAAAAAAAAGAATTTTCCCCTAGCAACAGGGGTTTTTTACCTTTTAATTAATATTTAGCAAGTAAGCCTAGCACTCAGTTCCAAGGCCAAGCCTGGTCTACAGAGACAAGCGAGCTCTCTCAACAACAACAACAACGAACANAAAAAAAAAAAAAAAAAAAAAAAAAAAAAAAGATTTTTGGGCACTGGAGAGATGGCTCAGCAGTTGGGTACACTGTCTATTCTTGCAGAAGACCCAGGTTCGAATCCTAGCAACCACACGGCAGCTAACAACTGGAGGATTGAAAATTGACCATTGGCTTTATCAGCATAGAAATCATTACTGACCTTGAAAAGAACAATTTCGATGGAGAGGTGGGGTTTGACGTTGGTTCAAAAGAGCATGAAGGACAGGAATTGAGACATGAGCACAAACAACTTGCGGAGCTCTTCTGCACGGGGAGACGGGGAGGGCTGTACAAAGCACTGAGTGCCTGGCACAGAGAAAGGGCTCAGGAAAGATTGGCCAAGGAGGACTTCATAACCAACAAGAGGTGGTCAGAAAACATTGGCTTGCAGAATGATGGCTTCTTCTGTAGGGATGTGGTCTACTTAGGAAAGCCTTCTAGGAGTCAAAATTTTGAATTTTAATAATGTTCAGAGAAGAGCACAGAGGCAAGAGGGCATTTCCTGCATGAGTCAAGGTACAAGATGGGATGGTGTTTGCGGGGAGGGGCACCTTGCCAGCCATGAAGGGGAGGAAGGAAGTTTTAGGGAAACCACGAGGCTTGAATGGGGAGGCCAGGAGAGACAGTTGGCAGAGATTTGAATGCCAGATTGTGGCATCTTTGTTGGGTCTGATGAATCAACAGGAAGCCAGGGGTCTCGAGCAGGGGCAGGGACATGTGGCCGTACAGCCTTGGATGTATTTGTACTTCTGTTCCAAGTGCTGAAGTTGTGCCAGTTACACTGAGGCTCTAGGCCATCCCACGTAGAGTGCACGCTGTTATGTGGTATGACCTCCGCCCACCCTGAATGGGGACAATCCTGGGAATAAATTTATGGGGACAAAGATTAGTGAGAAGTAGACTCTTGCTTTAGATATTTTTAAAGTGGTATGGCCGAGAGAAGGGTCCCCTGAGCGAGGACAGTTGACGTGGGTTTTGAAGGAAGTGTTCCTGCTGGGTGTGGCGGTGCACATCTGTAATCCAGCGGTGGACAGGTGGAGGCAGGGAGATTTCAAGTACAAGGCCACTTTGTGCTATGTATGTAACAAGACATTGTCTCGAAGAAAAAAAACAAGAGTAGGGGATGCATCTCCGTGGTGGACTAGCATGCCTAGCATGCACAAGGCCCCAGGTCTAGTCCCCAGCAGTCAAAGAAAAATGTCTGCCCGCAGACAGACAGACATTGCCTTGTCTAGCCATCATCAGCAAGCTCTGAGCTCCTCGAGCAGGGCCATGTGTGCACAGATGAACTTTCTCCCCCTTCCTTCTATCAGGATGAGAAAACAGTGGCTCAGATGGGTGTTTTAGAAGCAGAGTAACTCATCTCATCACATTTGGTATTCATCAGCCATAACTGGAAAGACCATTAATTGGGGATTGAGTGCTTTCAGAGGGTAGGTCCCAGGGCAGTGCGACGCAGGATCAAATACCAAGCTTTGTTCCAGCTGGACTTGAGTAGAATCTTGATTCATTTCCTTGCTCTGGGGCCTTTGGCAAGTTCTAGTACTGCAGTGGCTTAGCTGTCAAATGAGAACCATGCTTATAATGAGAAATCACTATGAACAATGCTGTGTAAGAGGAATTTTATTGTGGTGTTAATTGCTTATATGCTGCCCAGTTCTGGCCAACCCAAGAATGACAGCAAGGAACAAGTTAAGAACTGGCGCTCAGCCCCATGGACTATATCCCACCCTGCCTTTCTTTTTTTTTTTTTTTTTAACAGAGTGTGGTGGTTTGGATGAGTGTCCCCCATAGGCTCTAGGTATTCAGACATTTGTCTCCAGTTGGTGGCGCTGTTTTTGGAGGTCTTGGAGAGTGTGGCCGTGCTAGAGGAAGTGCGTTGCTGGGGGCAGGCTTAGTGAGTTTAAGAAGCCTCATGGTATACAGTTGCCCCCTCTCTGCTTCCTGTGCTCTTTGCGAGATGTGACCCTCTGTTTGCTGTTCTGGATCCGGCCGCCATGCCTCTCGCCACAATGGACTAATTCCCTGGAACCGCCAATCGTAAGCTCAAATAAACTCTTCCTTTTATAAGTTCCTTGGTCTGGTGTTTTATCACAGCAACAGAAAAGTGACTAATACACAGAGTCTCACTGTATAGCTCTAGCTGGCCAGGAACTCACAGAGATCACCCTGCACCTGCCTTCCAACTGTTCAGATTAAAGGCATGTGATACCATGCAGACAGCTATTCCCCTTTTTGATGGTCCAGCCTACAAGAAAAGCTCCAGAAGGAGGTTATGTTCATTTCTCTGTGATTCAATATTGGTTCTGATCTTGGGGCTTTTGATACAAATAGGTTGACCAATTATGCAGCTGAAGGGGGATGAAACTGGTGACTTTCAGCTTTCTCAGCAGCACAGAACTACAGCTTTCCATTAGATTAGCAATGGTGTATAAGTGCTTTGCCTGCATGTATGTAAGTGCACCATGTGCATGAAGTCCCCCAAAGAGGCCTGAGGAGGACAGCAGATTCCCTGGAACTAGAGTTACAAATTGGTGTTAGCCACCATGTGGGTGCTGAGTATAGAACTCAGGTCCTCTGGAAGAACAAGGGCTCTTAACCTCTGAGCTATCTCTCCAGCCTACCAATGACTTTTTTTTAAAGACAGGGTCTTAATGTCTTAAGTCAGGCTGCCCTTGAACTCACTATGTAGCCAAGGATAACCCCAAACTCCTGATCCTCCTGCCCTCACCTCCTCCCAAGTGCTGGGACTACAGATATGCACCACCATGCTGAGCTACTCTTCCCCTTTCAAATAAACTTGTTTGACTTTAAATGCAATATCTAAAGCTGCAAATTGTTCTCATGACTGAGATTGAAAGGCTTTTTAAGTATCTGAGCTATGGGGATGACTTAGGCACTGTCTGGGCTGATCTAGACCCCAGATACATTTCCACATGCTATTGTCTTGCTTTTCCCCTCTCCACTGTAAGGAAGTTGAGATGTAAGGGCCACATGGAAACCCATCAGGGTCTTTGAGGAAAGTGCTTCTAACACTGCCTTCTGGAAGGCAGTTGAATTCTTCTCAAGGGAGAATTCCAGGCTGCCTAGGGCAGGGGCCAGGGCAGCCTCTGGGCTGTGATCTGTGCAGTCTTTGTTAATCACTTCTCCACTATCACCCCTTTTCTTTCCCACCATGCATCACTATCTTGAGCCAAGACACTTGATTTCGTCATTGTGTGGACTCAGCACTGAAGTCTGGGATCAGACTCCTTCCTTGAGCTTGAGCCCTAACTGTAAGACTGACTAGCTTCACGAACTTGGTTTAATTGTGCCTTCTAAGCTTCAGTTTCCCAATTCCCAAAATGAGAATTTGGGGATATTATTATTATTATTATTTTTATTATTAAGTTGATAGAAAACAGAAGTTTGCAAGTCAGAGAGTAACTCTCACTACAAGTCAGCAATGTATACAGAAACCTTTTTCAACAAGGACTTGCAAAAATATTGTACTGAATAACGATCATTTCTTTTCCTTAAGTCCGTGCTCACGTTCACAGTGTGAGCTGATGCACATGTGGAACGGGTTTTGCTGTCCCTCCATTCTATACATCACTGTAAGACACTCCTCACAGTATGCACCAAGAGGTCAAGCATTATGTTTTAAAAATGTTTTTATGAGCTGGGTGCCTTAAATCCCACCACTTAGAAGGCAGAGGCAAGTGGATCTCTGTAAGTTCAAGGCCAGCCTGGTCTTCTACACAGTGAGTTCCAGGCCAGCTGTGGCTACAGGGAGACCCTGACTCAAGAAGACCAGACACACACACACACACACACACACACATATTAGCACAACCATCTTCAGTGTTCACAATACCCTAGTAACTAAGAATAATTATCATTCTTTTTAAATAGATGATGACTCTGAGAATCAGATCACCTATGTTGCTTTCTGGGCTTATTTAGCAAAAATAAAAATAAAAATTGAATTAAGTGGCCCAACTTTGAAAGTCAGTTTTATGATGCTAACATGAAAAAGGAGTAGGGTAGTACACATACTTTAAAAAATATACTATATTTATTTTATGTGTATGAGTATTTTGTCTGCATATATGTAAGTGCATCCATGAGTGTAATGCCCCTGGAGGTCAGAAGAGGGCACTAGATCCCTTGGAACTGGAATTAGGGATGATTGTTAGCTGCCCTGTGGGTGCTGAGAACTGAGCCCCAGTCCTCTGCAAGAGCAGCCTGTGCTCTTAACTGCTGAGCCATCTGTCTAGCCTCAAAATTCATCTTTTTCTTTTCTTGAAAGTACTCCCACTTTTATTTTTTATGTATAAATTTTAATTGAATTTTTGTGTATTTCATACAGAACATCTCAATCAATCTTGATCATCTTTATACCCCTCCCCTCTACTACCCTCCCATAGACACCATCCCAACTGGAATTCATACATTCTGTCATCGTCTTCTTTTTTCTTTATAGCCCCAGCTGGCTGGCCTGGAACTTGCTATATAGGCCAGGCTAGCCTTGAACTCACAGGGATCTACTTGCCTCTGCCTCTGCCTCCCAAATTCTAGGGATTAAAGGCATGTACCACCACACCCAGCCCATTCTGTCATTTGTGTTAAGGTTTATTGTGTCAACTTAGTGTCTCCAGACATCCCTTGGTGCAATTTCATCCACTGAGGTCTAGTCAACCTACAAAGAGTCCTTTCCTTCAAGAACATCAGCTGTTCCTCACCCAGCAGTAAGCAGCTGCCAGTATTTCTACACCTAAGACTGGGGTAGACTTATATGTTATAGTGGAAGCTTTGCAAAAAAAAATACATAGTTATACTCTCATCTGATAGATCTTAAATAGGAAAATATCCAGGATATAGAGAATGTTCTCATGAAAGACCAAAATCCCTCCCTTAAGAACTTCAATGTTCTAACACTTTAAACATGCAAGTCCTGTAGAAAGCCAGGCAACACATGGCCAACCCTTCCTTCTTCAGACACAGTGCTAATCAGTTTGCCCAAATAATTCATTTCTTTGGTTATAGGAGATTAAAGTATATTAGTTGAAGAAATTTTAAATCAACAGCAGGAAGAGTAAGATAGTATCCTAAAAAAGAATAAACTCCAAAAAGGAGAGAAAAGACTAAAACTTCTTCAGGGTTTTGGTTTTAGATTTTTTTGTTATTGTTTGGGTTTTCTTTCTTTCTTTCCTTTTTAGTCTTTAGTGTAGATAATCGAAGATTCTACCCCCCAATTTGCTCCCATAACTGCTGGCACTCCTATATTACAGAACAGGACAAGTATGTATACATATTTTAGAGTAACATAAAGTTAAAATGGAAAACGACGAATCAAGAAATATGATATGGAAATAACACACAGTTTGTTTTCAGAAGATACAATTTTAGTATAGGTGTGATGTATCAGGCTGGTGTAACTTAGCCTTTCTGGGTGCTTAATGACCATACTTAATACCCATACCAATGTGGCCGAGGGACCTAAGGGATAACTTTGTTCCTTGCCCTCAGAGGTCAACTAGGTCTCAGGGGAATATGCATGGGCACATCTCTTGAAATGTCTTGAAAATGTGAGTCACCAGTCTTCCTGTGCAGGGAGGTCTTGGAGATCCACTGATGGGACTTCAGCTAGTGTCCAGTCTATAAAGAGGAAAGTCTTCTCATGCTTCAAAAAGAGAAGTCTGGTCTAGCAAGACCTAACTGTGTCCTCGAGTGGATGGAACTGGTAGTTGAAAAGCCAAAAGGAGACAGGGGATTTCCCCCCCCGCCAAAAAAACCCTGAGTGACACTTGAGAGCCAGATCCTCAACTGACCTTGAGAAAACAAAAACCTTGGTTAATCTGGGCTAACTGTATGGCCTTTGGCATCCAAGAGGAAAGTATAACCAGAAATAAATAATCAGTAAAGTCTAAGAAATTGTACTTCAGATATAAAACTTGAGAATCCTCCAAAGCTTCAATGCCAGATGGGGACAGCTGAGATATCCAGCTTGTGGACTGAGCCTAACTGGAATTTCAGCCTCTTCAGAGTGTAGACTGCCATTGTTGGACTACCCAGGCTATGTCATGGAGGCCAGTGCAGGAAGATCAAGACAGGACACATGCTTGCTGGACCTCATTTGGGTGACCATGGGGGGGAGGGACCCCAGTGTGGAGCATAGGGGCAGGATTGATGGTTGTTTGGGTTTGCCAAGGAGGAACCTTCAAACACGTCCTTGGGGAAAACATGACATCTTTTGGTTAAAAAAAAAAGAAAAGAAAAAAGAAAGAAAAAGAAAAGAAAGAAAGAAAAAAAAAAGAAAGAAAATCCTCCAACTCAGGTGATATGTGTATGTATGTATATATATGTATATATTTATGTACATGTATGTATATATATATATATATATTGAAGCAATACAAGTTGGAGAATAAAAGGGAATTTCCATGTTAAAGCATCACTGTATTTTAATGCTTTTTTGTTATCACAAGTTTAATTTATGTTACTTCGATGCTATGTGTACTCTAAAGTTCAACCTAAAATAAATAAAAAAGAGAAAGAAATAGAAATTAAACCAGATTCAAAATACTTTATTGAAGATTGCGGAGAAGGGCTGGGCTAGAGATGAGAAGCGCAGCATTCGCCTGGTAGAAGTGAGGCCCCAATACTGCCAAAACATAAGTGCCAGAGATGTCCCATACATGTTAACAAAACTCATCTCTAATTAGATTAAAAGTATGGTTTCCTGAGCTACTTGATGGCAGATAACCTGAGTTTCATTACCACTAAGGAGCAATCTGTGTACCTGAGCATTATTACTCTCAGAGGACTAGCAGAAAAGTCACCTCTCAAAGCCATGGTACCTCCTTGTCCATGCTGATCCAGGTGGAGATAACCAAGCCTCTTAACAGGACTCCAGGCTCTTAGAGGACTTGAAGTAACAAGGGCCTACCCAGCCCCACTACCCTTGCCTGAGAAATCAAGTTAACTATCTAGCTCATGTGGAAGTGATGCTAACAAGAGTGGCCATCCTGGTCAGGATCCTAAACAGTTTATACATTTGATTGAGATATTTCAGTGGGCTCTGATTCTGACTTACATCGCTTGGATGTTCTGTCCTCAATGTCTTTATGTCTCTCCTCGAGAGAGAAGATGTAGAAATCCTTTTTAAGTGTCCCAGGACTCAGTTGCAGGACAACACCATTCTCTAGTTTTCTCTGGGTGCTAACTGAAGTTACATGATGGAAATGTGGGGGAGCGTCAGCCCCCAAAGCATCATTCTAGACTGTGAAGCACCCACAGACCCTGAATGAGAAGAAAGAAAAGACCTACACAGATGTGAGGCGTGCCCAGACTCCAACACCTCCACTGTCCCTAGAAAATTAGATTTTTCTTTAAGACCCACTCCAAGGACCTATGCTGATTGAGCTAACCTGCTGTCTCATACTCCTGCAGGAAAATACATGCTAGATTGAAACAAATGAGATGGAGTAGGGAGAAATACTTTTAGTCAAGGTAAAAAATTCTCCAGGTGATAGAATATATTTTTAAAAACCCCTACTAGAGATAGCCTAGCAGTTAAGAGCACCGACTGCTCTTGAAGAGGACCCGGGTTCAATCCCCAGCACCCACATGGCGGCTAAGAACCGTCTGTAACTCCAATTCCAGGAGAACTTCAGTTCCAGGGGAATCCCAGACCCTCTTCTGACCTCCAAGGCATTGCACGACACGGGTGCACAAACCTACATGCAGACAGTACATTTAAATAAATAAATAAATAAATAAATAAATAAATAAATAAATAAAACTCTTACTAATTAGACGTCAATCTCATGAGTTGATTCTAGGGAAAACCAAATGGGACTTGACCCAGATATGGGCCATAAAGTCAGAAATTTAATGCTTATGGCCAAGAGATATAGTCTTAGTGAACCAGAACAAGATCCCTGAATAAAGGCTGGACTTGGAAGTTTGGAAGTATGGGTCCCTCAGTGTGAGAAAGACTGAAGAAACACCTTCCACGGGCAAGAGAGGACAAGCAGTTGGTCTCTACAAGAATTGAGGGTAGAAAATGAAAACAAGGGGCTGGAGATGCAGCCCACCTGATACAGAGTTTGTGAAGCCCTGGGTTCAATCCCCAGCACCACGTGAAACCAGGCATGGTGGCACACGCCTTTAATCCCAGCACTAGGGAGGCAGAGGCAGAGGCAGGTGGATCTCTGTGAGTTCAAAGCCAGCCTTGTCTACATAGTGAGTTCCAAGACAGCTGAGGCTACAGGGAGACGCTGTTTCAAAAAGACAAAAAAAAAAAAAGGAACAAAATTCCAGCACCAGGGAGTAGAAGTAGGGGGAACACAGCAAGTTCAAAAAGGGAAAGGAACGGGCTGGAGAGATGGCCTAGCAGTTAAGAGCGCCGACTGCTCTTGCAGAGGACCCAGGTTTGATCCCCAGCACCCACATGGCAGCTGAGAACCATCTGTAACTCCAATTCCAGGACAACTCCAGTTCCAGCGGAATCCGATGCCCCTCTTCTGACCTCTGAGGCATTGCACGACATGGGTGCACAGACCTACATGCAGACAGTACATTCATACACATAAAATAATTAATTAATTAATTAATCGATTAATTAATTTTAAAAAGGAAAGGAACGAGGCTCCCATGAGAATCTGAGAGCTCTCCAAATTCACGCTCTTCAAGTTTAGGTAGTGTAAGAAACATAACCAAGAATTTATAAAACCTGGGACTGGATTAGTGAAATTTGGGAGGGTGTCTAGAAGAAACAAAGGAGATTACCCAATGACAAAGTACCGCCAGAGGAAGTGAGTTCTGGATAAATAAAAAGTCCTTGCCTAGTAGCTTACTAGGGCCACTATTTAAAAAAAAAGTGCCATAAAGATCAACCTAAACCTCAGGAAATTATTGTTCAGTTCTGGAGGCAAAGATTAAGAGAGCAAAGCGTCAGCAAACTGACTCCTGGAGGGGTGGGGAGAGCCTACTCCAGGCCTGTCTCCTAGCGTCTGGATTTGCAGGCAACCTCTTGGGTTTCTTGGCTACAGAATTATCACCCAGATTATTTATGCAGTGGACTATTTGTTTGGGGGCTACATCTGAACCTTCACTCTCTTTTTTTTTTTTTAGGCGTTTTTGAGACAGGGTCTTCCTGCAGCCCCAGCTGGCCTGGAACTCACTCTGTAGAGCAGGTTGGTCTTGAACTCCCAGAGATCCACCTGCCTCTGCCTCCTGAGTGCTAGGATTAAAGGCTGAACCTTCTCTTTTAATAAGCCACAAGTTACATTGGATCAGGGCCTCACCCTATACCAATATCTCCTCATCTCAGACAATGATATCTGCAATGATCCTTTTCCCAAACAAGGTTATCTTCTGAGAAAACCTTCTGGGTATTTTAATGCATGAATTTAGAAGGGACACAATTAGCTCCATAACAGGAAGGTCAGCTGACAGACAAGACAGAAAAGAGCAATCTGAACAATGAAATGATCAAACTCAAGCTCTGGCTGCTTCCTCAGCTGTTTCATGGAGGGAACATCCTTCACTTAATGTGGTTGTTAGGAAGATCAGAATGTCCATGGAAGCCCCTTGCAAACTGTGATATACTATGCTAACATTAGTTATCATTATACATCAGTACTATGATAAACCTATATAGTCTCATTTACTTCTTACCATAATCCCACGTGATTGAGAACCTCATTTTGTGGATAAGAAGATTGTAGCTTAGATAAGTCTTCTGTTTGAAGCCACAAGGATAATAACATGTAGAACTGAAACCTTGATCTATCAGGGTCTAAAGATTGAGGACTTATACTATTTCTGGGGTACTGGGGCTATGTTCTAGGCAGGGGCTATGTTCAAGGTCAAGGGAGAAGCAAAGGAAAGAATATGTACTTTATTCTGGGATAAAAATCTAGTCCAGGGGCTGGAGAGATGGCCTAGCGGTTAAGAGCACCGACGCTCTTGCAGAGGACCCAGGTTCGATCCCCAGCACCCACATGGCGGCTAAGAACCGTCTGTAACTCCAATTCCAGGAGAACTCCAGTTCCAGGGGAATCCGAGACCCTCTTCTGACCTCCGCGGCATTGCACGACACGGGTGCACAGACCTGCATGCAGACAATACATTCATACACATACAAAAATAAAAAAAATAAAAAAAAAATTAAAAAAAAAATCTAGTCCAATGAAAAGGGTAGATGGAGAGTCATGCTGAATGAAGTGTAAGCCGAGAATTAGCACAGTGCATGAGACCTGACCCTGGGCTTAGAAGAACCTGGATTCATGGGTATAGAGGAGACTTGTGACTCTAGAGAGAAACAGGAAGAACTTGTGACTCTAGAGAGGAAAAGGAAGTCAGGAAGGCAGGAAAAGCTATAAAGTGAAAGGGACATAAGACTTGGAATGTGCCAGGGTATGGACTCTATTTTCTGGTTTTCAATAATTACTAATGCTCATCAACTGCACATAGTCAGTTTCATTGGGATGTTCCAATATATGCTTATACTATGCTTTAGCTGTAGCTACCTATCCAACTAGCCTGGTTACTCTTCCCTTTCTTCTCTTCCCTCCCTCTAATCCTTTTTCTTTTTTTTTATTTTTGAGACAGGGTCTCCCTTTAGTCCCAGCTGGCCTGGAGCTGGCTCTAGACCAGGCTGACCTTGAACTCACAGAAATCTGCCTGCCTCTGCCTCCCAAGTGCTGGGATTAAAGGTGTGTGCCACCACACCGGTTCTAATCTTCTTGACCTTCCATAGTAGTATAGACTTGGTTTTAGACCCCACTTCTGCCTCTGTGAAATAAAATTTCTAACCAGTTGTGGTAGTTCAAGCCAGTAATCCCATCACTCAGGTGGCAAAGGCAGGAAGATTATCACTAGTTTGAGACTAACCTGGATATCACAGCAATTTTCAGGTTATCCTATGCTATAAGAGTGAAAACCTTATTAAAAAATAAATAAATAAAATAAAAAAATAAAATAAAAAATAATAACAATAAAAATAACATAATAAGATTTGTGGAAGGCCATCATTAGTATGAACTGGAATTCTACTCTAGGCCCAACAGGTAAGGCTGGCAGAGAGCTTAATCACAGTAATGGAACTTCAGCTAACTATTGTAGCCCATACAACCAATTAATTACACTGTCTCTCTACATTAATCCCATTTTCTCTAACTACTGTCAAATCATTTCGCTGGTTAGAGTTCACAGAACCTGTTTTGATTCTGGTTTGAGGCTGCCAAGTTCATGGCTCATTTTCGTTTTATTTTGTGTTGTTTTTCTTTGCTCAAATTCTTCTAAATTTAATTAATCTAAAGAATTTTCCGGCCGGGCATGGTGGCGCACGCCTTTAATCCTAGCACTTGGGAGGCAGAGGCAGGCGGATCTCTGTGAGTTCAAGGCCAGCCTGGTCTACAGAGCGAGTTCTAGGACAGCTGGGGCTACAGGGAGGCCCTGTCTCGAAAAGACCAAAA
>VZQC01006507.1:2278425-2310038 GCA_009823505.1 Rhizomys pruinosus
TATTATTATTTGGTATTTTCGAGACAGGGTCTCCCTTTAAGTCTCAGCTGGCCTGGAGCTCACTCTGTAGACCAGGCTGGCCTTGAACTCAGAGATCCGCCTGCCTCTGCCTCCCAAGTGCTAGGATTACCATGCCCGGCAATTTTATTTATTATGTGTATGAATGTACTGTCTGCATGTAGGTCTGTGCACCTGTATCGTGCAATGCTGCAGAGCTCAGAAGAGGGTGTTGGATTCCCCTGGGACTGGAGTTCTCCTGGAGTTACAGATGGTTCTCAGCCACCATGTGGGTGCTGAGGATCGAACCCAGGTACTCTGCAAGAGCAGTCGGTGCTCTTAACCGCTAGGCCATCTCTCCAGCCCCGAAACAATTTTAAGGAGGAAAGATTTCTTTTAGCTCATGGTTTCTAAACTTCAGGTCAGTGGTTGGTTGCCTAGTCCCATCCTCTGGTCCAATGGCAGTACACTTTATCTCCAGAACTGTACAGGAGGGAAGTCTGCTCATCTCATGATGATCAGGAAGCGAAGAGAGCTGAGTGTGGTGGTACAGCTTTTAATCCCAGCACCTGGGAGGCAGAGGCAGGAGGATCTTTGTGTTTGATGCCAACCTGGTCTACATAGTGAATTTCAGGCCAGCTGGGGCTACAGAAAGACTCTGTCTCAAAAAGAGGGAGGAAGGAAGGAAGGAAGGAAGGGAGGGAGGGAGGGAGGGAGGGAGGGAGAGAACCAAGGAAAGGTGGTCACAGAGACCACGGGTCCCACAGCATAGAATGTGAGAATAGCCCAGACCCAGGCATTGTGCTGGAGACAGGCTGATTCACTGTCCACCGTTAGCTGGAGTCAGGCTGATTCCACTGTCCACGGTTAGCTGGAGACAGGCTGATTTCACTGTCCACGGTTAGCTGGTTATCAGTGAACCAGAGCAGAAGACCAGAACGGAAACCATGACACCCACCCCACCCTAAGTTTGGGCTTCCTCCAAAACCATTTCCTTTCTGCATGCGGATGCTGTTGGCTGGGTCGAGGTTATAAGTAAGCTTCAGGAGAGTTCTTCCATTCTCTGCAGCCCTGAGTGAACAGCCATTCCTGAACCTTTCACTTCTTTCTGCCTTTGGCACATCTTATCTTGGGTTCTATGGGAGGCTTTGAGGGTCATCTGCTCCCTGGCCTGTCCTTATTCCTTTATGGACTTTATCATGCAAGACTCCTCTCCAGGGCCTTGGTATGCAACTACCCTGTCCAATATCAACCACACCGTCCTTGGAGCAAAGGAAGATGGGCAAGGCTACGGCAAATGTATTATATTGGCTTTGTGAAGATACTGAGTGCCTTTATTTGTATAGCCCAAGAGTTGCATAGCATTCATGGACAGTTGGTGCTCATCAGCAAGAGGCATCATCAGAGAGAATTTATGTACCGCAAGCAGTGGCAGCATCTCACTCTGTACATGTCCTTCTTCCTGAGTGGATGTGCCGACATGGTCAGCCAGAACCTACTGCCCCAGAGGTGTGCGGGTCTGGAGCAAGGTGCCCAAGTCTTGGGCTTATCTCTCATTCTGCCCCTGATGATTTCCCATATACAGGACACGGAAGGAGTAGAACTGCAGACTCACGTGCTGCTCACCCTACTCATCTTCCTGCTGACACTAGGGGTGACCATAGAGCTGTGGGCTCCCGACATGAAGCTGATCTGGTTGATAAAGGCCTTTCTGTACCTCCTCATGGGCTCCTGGATGATACAGATTGGCTTTATGCTGTTCAAACCAATCTCTGGCTATAACTGGATGGACGATGACAAAAATGACATGGCATTTGCCACCACTTTCTTCTGCTGGCACATGACCTTCAGCGCTTTCCTGATGATCTGGATCTATGGCTTCTCCTCATTGTGGTATTGTTATCTCTTCCCTGATGCGGGAACCTGGACGCGCCCACGTGCTTTCCTGTGGCCTGCCTACTTCAAGGACATCTGGATGAGTTGTGAGAGGCGAGTTGTGGGAGAGGCGGGATCAGACACCCTTTGCTCAGAGGTGTCCCAGCCTGAGGCAGCAGTCTGTGCTGGGACAGGCATACCCTGAGCCCACTCTTTTCTGGTTGTCATGTTTAATAAAGTCTGTGGCTTGTGTGTTGGGCATACTTTTCTTTCTAATCTGTACACCTAATAAGGTTTATAAGTGAAGTTTATAATGCATATTCCCTCTCCCTCTGGCTTTATTTTTTTTTATTTTATTTATTTTTTTATGTGTATGAATGTACTGTCTGCATGTAGGTTTGTGCACCTGTGTCATGCAATGCCACAGAGGTCAGAAGAGGGTGTCGGGATTCCCCTGGAACTGGAGTTAAAGATGGTTCTCAGCCACCATGAAGGTGCTGGAGATCGAACCTGGGTCCTCTGCAAGAGCAATTGGCGCTCTTAACCACTAGGCCATCTCTCCAGCCCCCTCCCTCTGGCTTTATAAGTGAGCCAGAGTGTCTAAATATTTTGCTATATCACATAATACTGTAACTGGTTGTCAAGGGAGTAAAATTGGAGTTGAGCTAAATTACTGGGACGTCTAGGATATGAAGAGTGTCCCTTACTCCTGTCTAAGAGTACGACATCTACTTAGGACAAAGTGGGGCTGAATCAGGATCCAGAGGGTCATTATCCTCATTTCCCTTTTTATTCTGGTTCCTGGGAGAACTACATATATGCTCTCTGGTTCTAGACCTACTCTTTCTTATTTGGAAGTCTAGGTGTATCAGGGGCAAGTTGATACCTGTTTGTCAGGGTCCTTCATCCTCTGGTTTGAGATGCTGTGAGCAGTCTGAGCTATCGCCAAGGGGTGAGGTGCTTTCCATTTGGGTGGAACTCAACTGAGTCTTCATGTGTGCTTGGATGTCCAGAAAGCGCCCGACATCCACAATGGCTTAACCTGTATCAGTGCAGTCACCAGACCACAGTGCTCCTCTGCACTGGAAAAGGAGAAGAGTCCCTGATGTGGAAGTAAAATATGCCTCAGGCACAACTCAGTTGCCATGCTTTCACCCTGTCCTCCGAGCAGTGGATTCTGCAGTATCCACGGTGGGCTCTGCCCGATGCCCGCTGCCACCTCCGAGCCCCATCCCCTTTCTTTCACTCTACATCTTGGATATCCTCTCAGACCTTGCTTCAGTCTTTCAGTCCTGCACTTACTTAGCATCGTGAGGTCGGGGTGGAGGGCAATCTGTTTTCCTCATGCACTTCTTGTTATGTAGCAAAACTCTGGTTTCTGCTTCACTCGAGCCTTCCCTTTCTTTATACTAAGACCCTATTTTGGAGCCAGGGATGGTGTCAGTTTCTTCTATCACACAGGAGGCAGAGGCAGGAAGAGTCCGTGTTCAAGGCCAGCAGGAGCTACATAGCCGGGCACGATGGCATGCACTTGTAATTTCACCACTGAGAAAGTGCACACAAGAGAATCAGACGTTCAAGACCAACCTGAGCTATGTGAGACGCTGCCCCAAAACAACAACAAACTAAAACGAACAAAAAATGCTAACTTGAGGGCTGGAGAGATAGCCTAGCGGTTAAGAGCACCGACGCTCTTGCAGAGGACCCGGGTTCGATCCCCAGCACCCACATGGCGGCTGAGAACCGTCTGTAGCTCCAATTCCAGGAGAACTCCAGTTCCAGGGGAATCCGAGACCCTCTTCTGACCTCCACGGCATTGCACGACACGGGTGCACAGACCTGCATGCAGACAATACATTCATACACATGCAAAAATAAATAATAATAAAAAAAAATTAAAAAAAAATGCTAACTTGAAATACATAGTGAGACCCTCCCTCAAAATACCAAGGGCTGAGGATGTAGCTTAGTGGCAGAGTACTTACCTAACATGTTGGAGTCCCTGTTCAATCTCTAGCACTACAAAAAGTATATTTTGGACATGTTTAACTTAAAAATGAACTATTTTCATTACTATTACAATTAAACCCCATTATGAGGTGATATCTTTACTATTTGTTTGTTTATTTATTTATTTATTTGGTGTTTTGAATGTAGGGATTAAAGGTGTGTGTCACCACACCCAGCTAAAGATAATATCTTTAAATGGGGGAAAGTCTTACATGAGGATTGAAAAGTAAGGCCAAAATACTAGTATTTCAAGATATTATCTCTCTGTAAAGATGGTTAGAAAAGCCACTTGTTCATGCATAGACTTGCCCCACTTTGAATACTACCATCTCTCTCTCTCTCTCTCTCTCTCTCTCTCTCTCTCTCTCTTTCCTCCCCCCTCTCTCTGAGACAGGATCTCACTATGAATCTCTGCCTGCCATGGAACTCACTATGTAGACCAGGCTGCCCTCAAACTCAGAGATCTGTCTGTTTCTGCCTCTGGAATACTGGGACTAAAGGCATGTACCAGTATGCCCAGCCTTGATGAGCCTGTCTCTGGTGGAAAATTAATTAATACCTCCAGAAACTATTATACGTCTCCCCCAACACGTGTCTTCTAAGTAAAGTGATAACTATTAACAGGGGTCTTCAAAACCATGAAGAATTATAGTTAAGACCTGGTAAGATGATGGAATAAACAGGTGGGCCTGCTGTTTGAGGGACAAATATCTTTCTCTCCTCCTGACACAGCAGTTGGGAGCACCATGACACAGCAGTTGGGAGCACCATGACACAGCAGTTGGGAGCACCATGACACAGCAGTTGGGAGCACCATGACACAGCAGTTGGGAGCACCATGACACAGCAGTTGGGAGCACCATGACACCAATCTTAATCATTTTGGAAAGCAAGACCAACTGAGGGTAAATTAGAGGAAAGAAAAAACTAAATTAGAGAGGTTTGAAGAGAAAAGGGTAATGTTTACCACCTTCCACGAGAGGGCACCATCTTCACATGAGCAGGAAAGGACAATTGCTCTTCATTTGGTATTCAACTATCAGTATAAAAGGAGGGGGGAAAAAAGACGCCAGGTGTGGTGACGTATGCCTTTAATTGCAGCACTTGGGAAGCAGAGGCAGGTGGATCTCAGTGAGTTCAAGGCCAGCCTGGTCTACCTAATGAGTTCCAGGACAGCTGGGGCTAAAGGAGACCCTACCTCAAAAAATAAAAGAAAAATAAATTTAAAAATAAAAGAAGTAGGAGCTGGAGAGATGGCCTAGCGGTTAAGAGCGCTGACTGCTCTTACAGAGGACCCGGGTTCGATCCCCAGCACCCACATGGTGGCTGAGAACTGTCTGAAGCTCCAAGTCCAGAAGAACTCCAGTTCCAGGGGAATCCGAGACCCTCTTCTGACCTCCGCGGCGTTGCATGACACGGGTGCACAGACTTGCATGCAGACAGTACATTCATACACATACAGAAATAAATAAAATTAATAAAAAAATTAAAAAATAAAAAATAAAAAAAATAAAAGAAGTAAAGGACCAGTGGGCAGAGACAAGGGAAAAAAAAACCCATACATTAGCAAGCCAGGTATGGTGATATATACCTTTAATCCCAGCACTCTGAGGCAGAGGCAGATGGATCTCTGTGAGATGGAGGCCAGCCTGGACTGCGTACTGACTTCTAAGAAAGCAGGGGCTATGGAAGACTTGTCTCCAAACAAACAAACAAACAAATAAACAACAAACAAACACAAATGAGCCAATGTGCAGCCTCCAGAAACATCGTGTTGATCTGTCTGTCTCCTGTCTGAGGTGTGGACACAGAATTCAGTTGATGAGATCTTACAAGTGTGTCTCAAAAACATCTTGATCTTTCATTTAGTCTCTGATCTTTCTTTTTTTATAAAAGTTATTTTTTTTTTAAAATTTTATTTTCATCTTGTGTGTATGAGTGTATTGCCTGCATGTGTGTAAGTGCACCCATGTCAAACGATGCCTGCTGAAGTCAGAAGAGGGCATGGGATCCCCTGGAACTGGAGTTAGGGACAGTTGTTAGCTGCTATGTGAATGCTGGAAATCGAACCCTGGTCCTCTGCAAGAGCTCAAGACCTCTTCACCACTGAGCCATCTCTAGCCCCTGATCGTCCTTTCTAAATGGGATGAAAAATCACTGAACAAAGTTTGCTGTCTCCTGTTATGGGGACCAGAGGGAGCCAGACATTTCATCTTCCAACCCAGACAGTGAGGATTGGACAAGGTACCCACCCCAGACCCAGCAACCACGGGCACAACCCAGAGCTTTTCATGTTAAGAGTGACATCAAGGGTGGCGTGTTGACAATGAACACTCAACAGCACTGAGCTAGCAGCTGTGACACAGTCAGGAGCATGCTGGAGGAATATGCAGCTAGTTGAATATGCTCTGGTTGCTAAGATGGACCTAACTGCCAAAAGGCCGTCCCTGTGGTCATGATAAGAGACAGCTATGCACAATAGCTATGAAAACGATCCATCACAAGTATTACCTCAGTGGCAATTGATCATGAGCAGGCCAATAAAATCTTTCCTGGAGAATATAAGCTCCATGATGGTATTTTTAACTGTCTGTTTGTCTGTGACAGAGCCTCACTATGTATCACTGGCTTGCCTGGAACTTGCTATGTAGATCAGGCTGGCCTGGAACTCATGAAGATCGGTCTGCCTCTGCCTCCTGAGTACAAGGATCATAGGAATGCAGCACCATGCGGGCCCCGATTGCTCTTTTCATTGGTGCATCTAGAACATCTAGAAAAGTTTCTTCCAAAGAATAATCAGCAATATTTGTTGAGGGAGCTGGAGTGATGGCTTTTGAGGAGGACCTGGGTTCAGCGCTCAGTACCCACACCAGATGGCTCACAACCACCTGTAATTCTGTAGTTCCAGGGGATCCGACATCCTCTGGCTTCTGAGAGAACCTACACAGAGGCAGTGCACACACAGACAACCAGGAATACACACACGCACACACACACACACACACACACACACACACACATATAAACAAAATAAATCTTAATAATTTTATTTTATTTATTTTATGTGTATGAGTTATTAACCCCTACATGGGTGCTAGTAACAAAACCTGGGTTCTCTGGAAGAGCAGGAAATGGTCTTAACTGCTAAGCCACCTCTCCAACCCATAGTGACTTACTCATGTGGTACATATACAGATATGCGGGCACACACATAGCCATACACAAACATATGAAATGAAAGAAAATAAATCTTAAAAAACATTTGTTGGGGGGCTGGAGAGATGGCCTAGCGGTTAAGAGCGCCGACCGCTCTTACAGAGGACCCGGGTTCGATCCCCAGCACCCACATGGCGGCCAAGAACCGTCTGAAACTCCAGGAGATCTCCAGTTCCAGGGGAATCCGAAACCCTCTTCTGACCTCCGCGGCATTGCACAACATGGGTGCACAGACCTGCATGCAGACACTACATTCATACACATACAGAAATTAAAAAAAAAAAATTTGTTGGGTGAGTGAATTAACAAAAAGGTAAAATGAACCATCCTGGTAGAAAATTTAAAGAATCAGAAATTTCATCCAGCTTGCCACCTTACTTGGATGTTAAATGAAAAGAAAGCATTTTTACCTTTTGGGAGATGCTTCCAATACTTTTTCAAGTATTTGTTGTGAATTATCTTCCTAATATTTACCAAAGATTCACTTCCATTTCCCAGTAAATGTGCACTGGAGTAAAAGAGATGCCCAGAGTTTGGGGAAATCATTACACGTAGAAGTGGTCCAAACCACAACTAGTCAATATCAGACCCGAGATGTGAACTCGTCTTTCTAATGTATAAACTAATATTTCCTACATTTGCCTGCTGTGAATAATTATCCAGGGCACCTTGTAAATAGTCCAAACTCCTAGATTTCATCCCAGCCTTTATCATCAAAATTACTAGAAAAAAAGTCCTGAAAATGATAAAAACAGGAGATAGAATTAATTGGTGAGATGAGAACCCCGAAGCAACAGTTCTTGCTGGAGGCCAGGGATGCCAGAAGAGAGGTTCTGATTTGCTCTGTCTTCTAAATGAGCATCTCCGCCTAGAAGCTATATGCAAGGATATGGCTGGACCCCCCAGTCCAGACCCTAACCCCTTCAGGTGAACAGCTTCAGAATCAGACTTCTGGATCTCCATGGTGAAAATGGATTATACCCATCCCCTAAGTTCAGCCTACATTGTAAATGATTTTAGGGTTAAGTCTTCAGAAGAGGGAATGTTATAGTAGCCTTGATCAGGGCTCATTAAAACAAAACTACTTCCTTTTGGTCAAACAGAATCTAAGTTCTATCTTTAGCACTGGGTGGAAACCTAGCATTCTGAGCTACCCAGAACGTAAGAGTTAATCTAGTTATCAATCAGGCAGAGACCACCCTCTGGAAGCCTGGTTCATCTTCAGCTATGAGATGGGAGGAATAATCACTGCCTTTAGTGAGATAATGTACTTTTTCTTCCCAGAAAGCTTGCCCCTGGTGCGCTCATAGAAATGTTTCTTTCTCTTCTTTTCTTTGTCTCCTCCTTTTGGACACTGGCCAGAGCCTAAGTCAGTTTGCTTTGATGCTTTGGGCTTTTCCACTCTTTCTCTGAAAACGCCTCCCATTTGCCAAGCGGCTTCTTGCCAAACCTCCATCCCTAATTCACAAAGCTATGGCTTTCTTTCTACCTCTTCTCTGTCTCTCTCCTCAGGGCAGCTGCTTGGAGATTTACAGCTTGCCTACCCTCCTGTGCTTTTCTTTACACTCTAATGAAATTGTCCTAGAGCTTCCTTCTGAATCTGTTTTCTAAAGTCTTTAATTAACAAGACTAAGAACCTTGAGAGGGGACCCCAATCTCCCCATATGTGGCACTGTGAGGACCAAGCTAACTCCATTTTAGCTTGGTCAGCTCCATCTTGGCCTAGAGTTCACCCCAGGGCTTTGAAAAACAAAAGTGTGGCATAGATAAATTGATTCTTTATTAGTAAAGCGATTTAACTTCTGCCAAAAAGGCAACAACGGAGACGACACAGACCAACCCCCTCTTACCATTAAATGCTTTATGGACAAGAACAGAAAGTCCAAACCAGGTAAAACAATAGAACAAAGAGAGTCCAGAGCAGGTGGACATATCCAATGAAAGACTGCCTGGTCTGCAACCACCAAGACCCCACCAATTAGAGAAAGGGTCACCGTAACCGCAGTGGAAATCCCCTAACTGGGAATAAAAGTGGGAGAGGATCCAACCTCAGGGCCGATGCCCTCCAGTCCCATGGGAGTGTGCTCGGCCAGATGCGTCGATCTGTCACTGTCACTGTCTCTGTGTTGTGTTCTGTACTTTTTCCTTGATGTAATGTTCTTTTCTTAAAGCTTTTCCTCCACAGTTTTTGGCCTCTAGAGAGATTATTTTGTAGAGTGGCATTTCTAACTCAACAGCACCCTAGGTAAGGCTTCCCCAGATTTGTTTTTTTAAAACAAAAAAACAAAAAAACAGTATTTTATCTTTTTAAATTTTTAAAAAGTGTGCATGCTCATGTGCACGTGAAAACCAGATATCAAACTTTAGTGTCCTTCCTCAGGAGCTTACCACCTTATTTTTGTTTTGCTTTGTTTGTAAACAGGGCCTCTTGCGGGGACCTGGGGCTCCATTAGGCTAGGCTGGCCCTCCTGGGAACTTGTATCTCTGTCTTTCCAGCCCTGGGATTATGAGTGTGTACCAAGATGCCTGGCTGTTTATATGGGTGCTGGCCATCAAACTTGGGTCTTCATGCTCACACAGCCAATGCTTTACCAATTGACTGGCCTCCTCTGAAGCACCTAACTTATATTTTTAATAAGAACATCAGTGATTTTAATGTCACACAGTTTGGGTAGCATATGATGCCTTTCATTTGGGAAACTAGAAAGTATAGAAATGGCAAGAAACGCAGCCATCAGCACTTAAGTGACAAGCAGTGCTATGGCTTCTCCTCTTTACTGTCTGGTCCCCATTTGGTTGTTACTGGCTCCAAAAGTCAGCCTCCCTGAGCTGTGGGAAAAGATGGGGCAGCAATTATGACTGGATACTAACTTCACACAGCTTGATTTGAAAGCCCGTCTGAAAGCATGCTGTGTAGAGACAGGTGGGGATGCCTTACTACTGAGTATAGCATTATGTTTGGAAAAGAAAAGTCTTTCTTTTGCTCAGGCTGTGAAAGCCCTGGTAATAGTCCAAAGAATAGAATGATAGTATAGAACCAGCCAGAGTTTAAGCCTCACCTTTAAAGGATAAACTATGTGCTACATTAACTGATAAGTGAAATAACTGGTGACAGAAGAAATATGGTGGGCTGCAAACCCAGCTTAGGATGCATTCATTAAAATATCAAGAAGCAACTGGAAGTGGTGACGTGCTTGCAACTGGGAGATGAAGGCAGGAGGATCAGGAGTTCAAGGTCAACCTCAGCTACATAAGAAGTTCAAGGCCAGCCTGGACAAGACCCTGCCTTGAAAGAAAGAAAAGAAATAGAGAAGGAAGGGAAGGGAGGGAAGGGAAGGAAAGAAAGAAGGAAGGAAGGAGGGAGGGAGGGAAGGAAGGAAGGAAGGGAGGGAGGGAGGGAGGGAGGGAGGGAGGGAGGGAGGGAAGGAAGGAAGGAAGGAAGGAAGGAAGGAAGAAAGAAAGAAAGAAAGAAAGAAAGAAAGAAAGAAAGAAAGAAAGAAAGAAAGAAAGAAAGGAAGGAAGGAAGAAAGAATCCCTTCTAGGTGAACAGCATCTGCTGTTTACATATACTAAAAAAAAAAAAAATTAAAACCCTTCTGAGATTCATATTAGCCTTTTTTTCCAGCTTCCAATTTTCTTCATTTTGTCCATGAGCGAAGCTTTGGGAGGGCATTATAAAAATTAAGCAACCCAATAATCCTAGGTCTTTTACATCCATTAAACCCTCTCAAGTGTGATGTTGAACAATGATTTTCTCAGGACTTTAGGGGACAGCCTTGGCTAAGTCCTTAGTGTGACAGGGCTCGGGTCAGTCATCCTAATGCTCACTTCCTATTAGAAAAGGATATACAGAAAATATAAAAATAATCAAAACTTTTAGAATGGACAGAAAAACAAAAAATTTGAGGAAAACAACACAAAACAAAACACAAACACCAAGTGCCTGAGAAGCTTTCAGAGAAAGGAACTGAAGCCCAAAAGAAGCTGACAGACCATCGGGATGGCTGCGCTCTAAGGATGTGGGCTGAGTTTAGTAATGTAACAACTCACCTGGTGGAACACGATCTTGGACAAACTTAGAAGGAACCTACCAGCGCACACTGAGTATAGGATGTGTCTGATTTATTCATCCAGGTCACGTAAGACAAAGACTTCCCTTCACTCCGTGGGCTCCTCCAGAGGTGAGTTGAATGGAATGGAATCTGGAACCCTGCAGAGGGGTCACAACGATTTCTGTTAACTGGCGACCCATTCTGCTCCTAACCAATCACAGTGGCAGGGAGAGCATGGCAACATGAGCAGCGCTGGTGAGTGCCTGAGAAGACTGGGTTCTCCCAGGCCTTGAGCCCTCAGACACGGCAAACCGCTCACCCACCTGGTTGTCGATAGCAGTGAGGCCATGCAGGGCTGTGTCCTGTGACTTGGAAGTTGTTCACGGGCTTGGTTTCTCATTTCTCTTTTTCCTCCTCTTAGCTTCTCACCACATCCTCAGGGACAGAACAAGGAGGCCTCCATCATAAGGCAACTAAAGCAGAAGGAGGGGGTCAAACATACATCCAGCCATCATGTGCCTAACTTTCCCCAGGGAGAAGGCCAGTGTGGGGTTCAGGGTCACCCAGAGATTTCTTTTGTCATTAAGTTAATATTATTGTGCTCTGGAAAGTCTATACCCATTTGGAAGTTTAAAGGCAGAGCAGGAGGGTATAGCAAAATGGCAACAAAGAAATGCCAGGCTTGGAAAGAGCAGGATGTTGAGTGGCCAGTCCTTTCATAGGCAAGTCTGTTTTTACCAGTAATTTCTGTAGCTGTGGAAAACAATTAATTAGGAAACCTCTGCTAAACTTTACTTCCCTGCACTCCAATGGTTTCCATAACATTGTCCTTCAATAAATCCATGTCCAATTAAAAGAAATGACTTGTAGCCAGGCATGGTGGCACATGCCTTTAATCCCAGCACTCAAAAAGCAGAAGCAGGTAGATCTCTCACAGTAAATTCCAGGCCAGCTGGGGCTACAGTGGCACTGTATCTCAAAAAGACCAAGAAAGAAAGAAAGAAAGAGAAAGAAAGAAAAGAAAGAAAGAAAGAAAGAGAGAGAGAGAGAGAGAAAGGAAGGAAGGAAGGATGGAAAGAAGGAAGAAAGAAAGAGAAAAGAAAGAAAGAAAGAAAGAAAGAAAGAAAGAAAGAAAGAAAGAAAGAAAGAAAGAAAGAAAGAAAGAAAGAAAGGGAAAGACAGACTTGAATAAATGACTGATAAACAGAAGAACCAAAATATTGAGTTATTGTTTATTAGTGTTTGTGTGCGTGTCCACACATGCACAGTCTGTGTGTCAGAGAACATCCTTTGGGAGTCAGTTCCAGCCGTTCCCACTGTTGACACAGCATCTCTCTTACTGTTTCTGTTATGACACTGTGTGCTCCAAACTAGCTGGCTCAGGAGCTTTGGGGAGATTTTCTTATTTCTGCCTCCCATCTCTCTATAGGAGTTCTCAGATTACTGATGGGCGTTATTACCACACCTAGTATTTTATGTAGGTTCTGGGGATGGAACCTGGGTGATCAGCCTTGTGTAGCTACTAGCCCAAACCCAAACATTAAAGACCATCTCTTGAAAAAATTCATTCACAGATCTGGAGAGATGAGTCAATGGTTGTGAGTGCTCTTCCGAAGGACTGGAGTTTGATTCCCAGCACCCCAATGCCCTCTTCTGGCCTCCACAAGCACCTGCATGCACACAGCATACACACACACACACACACACACACACACACACACACACACACATAAATAGAAATAAATCTTTAGAACAAGTTCATTCAGCTTTGACATCTCTTAGATAAGCAAGTACATTTAAAGCCTAGGGAAAGAAGGATGACTTAAAGCCAAGTTTGAGGAGGAATCTTTATTCATCAATGGAAAAGAGTAGGACTCAGTACTTCTAATAATGGAAGAAAATGATAGTTCAGGAGAGGAGTAAACCACTCTACCACTGTGGAAGGTTCAGCCAGGAAGACTATAAGTGAGCCAGTTCTTAATGGATAGCTAGTAATGTTGGGTCAGGAGGATATTTCAGGCAATGGGAATCTGGAACAAAATCATGTAGTTTGACGTGAGAGTCTGAGTGTGTTCAAGAAGCTGCAGTGCCTTGGCTTGAGCTTAGACATGGGAGAAGGGGGCAGCATGGCGGAGAGGGGCAGGACTTGGGCCTATAAGGCAAAAGGCAGACAGTGCAGAACCTGGAATGCCATGCTCAAGAGTTTGGGTTTTTCCTCCTAGGACAACAAGAAATCTTTGAAGGGTTTTAGCAGTAATAACACTAGCATACTCTGGTGACGGTATGTGAAGAGTATTTGGGGGAAGATTCTAGAACCAGAGAGACTATTTAAGGAACAGATTTAGTTGTCTAGGAGAGAGATGACGGAATCTTGAAATAAGAGAGGGACTGTGAAAAGCTGAGCAGAGGGGGCAGACTCCAGAAACATATACAAGGGAAGAAAGCACGCAGTGTGGACGACTACTGCAAGTGGGAGGCAGGAGAGTACGACACGAAGAAAAGACCAAGAATGAGAGAGAGAGAGAGAGAGAGGGAGAGAGAGAGAGAGAGCCAGTGCTGGGGATATAGCTCAATTTGTAGAGGGCTTACTTAGAGTGCATGAAGCCTTCAATCCCCAACAACATATAAAGGGGGCATGTACACCTCAGTGGATGCTCACATCCGTGAGCATATGAGTAACGCTCATTAGACTCAGAGGTGTATTAATAAAACAATAAAACAAAGGAAGGCACAAAGTTGGAAGGGAGATAGGGTGTGGCTCCCAGGGGGAGTTGAAGGAAGATAGGGTGTGGCTCCCAGGGGGAGTTGAAGGAAGATAGGGTGTGGCTCCCAGGGGGAGTTGAAGGGAGATAGTGGTGGATGGATATGAACAAAACATGTTGGATAAATGCATGGAATTTTCAAAAAATAAATAAAAGTATTGCTTAGATTCCCATGTGCTGGGTTTACAGGTGTCCCACCGTGCCTGGTTTGTGGGGACTGAACAGAGGACTTCCTGTAGACTAGGCAAGTGCACTGCCAGCTGAGCTACCCTGCCACCGTTAGTTTTCCCATGTTATCAAAAGTGTGCCTCAGTGACTATGAGTGACATTTATTTATTATTATTTTATGTGTATGAGTGTATCACCTGTGTACCCCTATGGTGTGTACCCTTATGCCTGTGGAAGACAGAAGAGGGTGCTGGATCCCCTGAAACTGGAGTTACAGATGGTTGTTAGCTGTCATGTGGTGCTAGGATTCAAACCTGGGTCCTCTACAAGAATAGCAAGTGCTTTTAACCGCTGAACCATCTCTTCAGCCTGACACTAATTCTTCTCATCAGATGCTTAACTACATATACTAAGACACAAGCCTAGAATAGGTTATTTAGATTGTTTATTGATGATCTTTCATTGAGTATGATAGAAAAATGTTGGGCCATTGAATTGTCCTCTAAAAAAAATAGACAAAACCGGGCATGGTGGCTCAGACCTGTGATCCCAGTGCCTGGGAAGCTGAAGCTGGAGAATTACTGTGAGTTTGAGGCCAGCCTGAACTAGATAGCAAGACTTTGCCTTAAAAACAAATCAGACCAGAGGTTAGGAGCACTGGCTGCTCTTGCAGAGGACCCAGGTTCAAAACCCAGCACCCACATAGTGGCTAACAGCCATCTATAACTACAGTTCTAGGGAATCCAATTCCTTCTTCTGGCCTCTGTGGGCATTGTACCATATCAGTGAACTTGAATACATTGTACCATACCAGTGAACTTGAATACATTGTACCATACCAGTGAACTTGAATACATTGTACCATACCAGTGAACTTGAATACATGCAGGCAACACACTCACACATAAAATAAAAAATAAAGAAAAATTTAAAAATTAATCATCAATCAATAGTCTAGAAAGTAAATTGGTTGGGGCTAGAGAGATAGCCTAGCGGTTAAGAATACCAACTGCTCTTGCAGAGGACCCGGGTTCGATCCCCAGCACCCACATGGTGGCTAAAAACCGTCTGTAACTCCAATACCAGGAGAACTCCAGTTCCAGGGGAATCTGAGACCCTCTTCTGACCTCTGTGGCATTGCATGACACCGGTGCACAAACCTACATGCAGACAGTATACTCGTACACATACAAAAATAAATAAAATTTTTTTAAAAAATTTTTAAAAAGAAAGTAAATTGGAATAACTTTAGAGGGGCCATCTAGCCCTAGGCTTGGCTTTATGACATTTAGCATTTAGTTTTATTTTTTAGCATTTTTAATTATTTGTCTATTTTGTGTGCATGTAGATGGGTAGAGGGAGTGGCAGCGCACGCCATTGCACACAGGTGGAGGTCAGACAGCTTGTGGAAGTTAGCTCTCTCCTTCTACCATGTGGATCTTAGGAACCTAGCTGAGGTCAGCAGGCTCAGCAGCAAGTGCTTTTACCCACTGAGCCATCTTACCAGCCCCCAATTAGCATTTATGACTTCTGATTCATTTGTACAAATTGGTGATGTTTCATGAGGGGAGTAACAAACGATTTGTATGGCTAAATCAATATCCAAGCCAGTCTAGGTGAAATTGTATTGGAGTACACATGAATTCCTGTTCCTTTTTTTCTGAAAAAAAAGAAGCATGATTAAGCATGAAGGAGGTATCACTGTCATGTGGAAAGCCTCCAAAGGTAACTAATCTCATTTCATGCAAGATAAGCAACTGCTCTCCTATGTGCTTCCCTAGCAAGTATTTGTGGTGCTTAAGTTGTAGAAGTCAGTCCAGCCAATGAGAGAGGAAAAGAGGCCATCATGAAAGATGGCAGTGAACAGAAGGCAGGGATGCATGACATGTCAGAAGCATGGCTCTAGGTAAGAGGATGTAGATGAATCCTGTCACACTGCAGAAAGCAGAACTCCCACACATAGAAGGTAGAGGAAGGCACTTCAGAGTAAGAAAAACAAAACAACAACAAAACTTCCATTTCCAGCTCCATAAATAGAATGGACACAGGGCCGGAGAAATGGCTCAGTGGCTGCTCTTGCAGAGGACCTGGGTTTGATTCCCAACACTCATTTGACTAACAAACATCCATTAACTCTAATTCCAGAGGATCCAACACCCTCTTCTGACCTCTGTGGGCATCGCATCACACAGGTGCACATACGTGCAGGCAACACGCTCATACACATAAAATAAGATAAATAAATAAAATAATTTTAAAGTGAGGGCAGCTCCAATATGGCAGTGAGCGCCCCTCCCCTGGGAGTGTGCAAAGAGAACGATAGCGAAAAGAGCCTGGGCCAGGGAACACCTAACCGGTCAGGGGATCCAATGACCTCATGTAGAGTATCTGTTCAGCACCTTCATTTTCTCAATCAGGGCACAACTCACTCATGGATTTGTTTGATTTTCTCCACATGCAGAGATCATCGGTTCTACAAATCTTATAATTCTTCTAGAGGATGAAATCTTTTCTGATTTTTTCAACACATTTCTTTCTCTCCCGGTAAGCATGCTCAGACTTGAATCCAAATGTTTCATTAATGTGCCTAAGTCTCTTTTTTATTCTATTGTTGTTGTTCTGATAATTTCCTTATCAAATCACAAACTTATACGTGCCCTACTGGATTGTGAGATGGAGATTCCCCCAGGACAAGGACTACTCATTTCCCTTACCAGGTATAAAACATGTAGTAATTCTGAGTTGCTAGTTGAACAAAACTTACATATTTCCTCAATTTATGCAACTAAAATTAACCTCAAACATCAAAATGTTTTTCAATACAAACTGAAGCTAGTTTGCATTTAAACATTCTCCTTTCTTTCTTTCTTTTTCTTTCTTTCTTCTTTCTTTCTTTCTTTCTTTCTTTCTTTCTTTCTTTCTTTCTTTCTTCTTTCTTCCTTTCTTTCTCTCTGCCCCCCATCCCCATCTCTTTCTTACTTCTAATTGAGGTGGACTTGCTGTCATCTCAGCTGACCTATGAGCTTTTGATGCTCCTGCCTCCAGAGTGCTGAGATGACAGGCCTGTGCCACCAAGCCATCATTTTTTAGTCCACATCTTCAATGACTTTTTAAATGTTGGTGCTCTAGAATCTGTGGCTCTTATCTGTGGGTCCTTTCCCCACCGGCTGTACTTGCTAAAATGTCAAACTCCAGGTAACTGAGGAAAACCACTGTATCTTCACAGTATTGTCTTACAAATAGTTGCTGGAGGACTTTGTGCCAGTCACTAGGTTTAGTTTTAGAGATACACATGTCCTTAAGAAATCCCCAGTTGAATGTGAGAGACTGGTACAGGTGAGAGGGTGAAGTTTGGAGGAGGCAGTGAGAAGGCAATAAACAGAAGAAGGGGGAACTGTGTCAGGAGAAGCTGACATACAATCTTTTTAAAAGTTTTTAAATTGAGTATTAAGGGAAGCAAAGGCCCTCCAGAAAGAACAGAGAAAGTAAAGCCAGCATGCGTCACTAAGAGAAAAAAAAAAGGAGACTCCACGTGGGGTTTGGGGGGGGGCGGGTAAGTTTCTTGTTCCTGCAACTGCCCCTGCCTGTGTCTTTGGTTTCAGAAATTATTTAATGCATGTTAATTATTCAATTCACAAACACAATTTAAGCGGTTTCCAGTAGCAATCTAGATAGGAAAGTCCCATTCCAGACAAGAAGGATAGAACATCCTGAGCCTTTAGGTAGCATTGGTCTGTGGAGAGACACTGTTTCCTGTCAGTCACATCAGCTTACCAATGTCTAAATGTCCACCATCCGATTCGCACAGTAACCCTGCAAGTAGGCATTACTCTCTTTTTCTTTTTCTTTTTCTTTTTTCTTTTTGAGACAGGGTCTCCCTGTAGCCCCAGCTATCCTGGAATTCACTCGGTAGACCAGACTGGCCTTGAACTCACAAAGATCTGCCTGCCTCTGCCTCCCCGGTGCTAGGATTAAAGGCGTGCACCACCACGCCCAGCAGCATTACTCCCTTTCAATGGCCAACCCTCATAAGGAGATGATTCATCTAAGATCACACGGTGAATCTGGGCAGGTCTGGGAGTTGTCTGGGTCTTCTGGCTCCAGGACTAGGACACTTTCCATGTTGGTTTTGTGCCTTCTGAGCTGCAAATGTCAGCTAGCGAGCTCACACACACACACACACACACACACACACACACACACACGCACTCACCTCCTACATAAACTCACAGTTGCCCAGTCCCATGGCACAGCCCAGAAAGGTAACAGTACATTGGGGATGGGGAGGATGGGGGGCCATATTGGTCAAATACTTAATGCAGAGCAGGGAAAGATCATGAAGGCCTGTGTCTCCTTTATCGGCATGTAGCTGGGCCATAGAAAGATAGAAAGAATCATCAGTCTTCTCACAGCCAGAGACAAAACAAGGAGACTGAAGGAGCAGCGCCGACAGGCTGATGAAAGCTTGGGCTGTGGTCTTGGGAAGATAATCAGACTGGTTTGAGCTGAAGATTCAGCCACGCTTGCTCTTCACATGCTGGGACATTATGAGATATTTTAGTGCCTCTGGTGAGACGGTTTAAGGTTAGACACCTTTGCTATCTGTTTCAGAGTTCATTCTAGGTGATACCTCCTTCTCCCTGACCAAAGAGGGTGACAGCCTACAGTTATGTATTAAGTTTGGATACCCCTAAACTCTCCACATATAATTTGTGAGCCTAGTTCTCTGTCTTCAGTCGTCTTTACTGTCTTCAATTAGGCAAATATAAAACCATTTCTCATAAGGAAAAGGTTTTAGACCTCCGTTTTCATGTAAGTGGCAGGAGAAGGTGAATACTACAACATATCAATAAATATATTCTGATCTTGAGGTCCTTGGCTTTTATGTACAAACAAAACTCTCCCAGGTCTATGCAGGATATATCTAAGCAATAACTAAGGCTTGGAATTCAGACAACTTAGAGTACTTTTGTGCACATCGAGCTGATTCAATAGAAAAAAAAAAAACCTTAGGAATTAATGTCCCTTGAAATAGGAAAGTCTTGGAGTCTCTTCCCCCCATACCTTCTGATGACTTTTCTGTAAACATGAAAGTTCTTCTGCCTCAGCTACTTCCTAGCTTTCTTTTGCAGGTCTTTGGTCAGACACCATTTTACAATTTTGAGAAATCACAATGGAGCTTGTGGCCAGAAATACCTTACGAGTTGGTGAGTAAGATTCTCAAATGACAAAAGGTTGGAGGTGGAGGAAGAGGGAAGGGGATTTGAATTTGGACAGGAAGAGGAATAAGGCTCCCGGACGGTGACCACAGAAAAACCTGTAAAGCAGATGAGCATTAAGCCAGGTAGACTTTTCACATTGACCTCACACAAACAATTAAGCTGCTGGTAAATCCTTCCCCTTGTGTTCTAGTCTACAGTGAACAAATGGAACTTACCTCTCATGTCCGATGAGAGGTAACCATCATGTGATGGTTGGGTAGTAGATATTTGGACCACTACGCTTAGAACTTTGAAGCCATACCTAAGCAAGAAAAGACGTGAGGCTTCATTGACAATGTGTGTGAGGCAGGAAGCAGCAGGCTTGGGCTAAAGGGTTGTGATCAGATATGCACTATAGACACTATAGACAGACACAGACAGAGGCCAAACGCCACTCCAAATTTTTTGAAAACTGCTTGACCATTTTTTGTTGAGGCTTGGCTTTCACCTTTTTCACATTATACATTTCTTTTTATTTTTTATTGTTATCTGCATTTATTTTATGCTCAGTTTATTCTCTTGTTCAGTTTATTCCCTTGCAGTAAGTTTCCGTTTCTTCAGTTTCTTGTGGGGCATCGTTTTCTTCTGGGTAACCTCCTCTTCGGCCCTAGAAACAATTTGTTCCTTTTCAGTGAGGATCATTTCAATGTGGCCTGGGGAGCTGATGGACAGGTTAATCCAACCATGAGCTCTGTGATTTCGGCTGTGCATCTTGGGTGATTTGTTCAACTGGAACGCACCCCAATTATCAGCTAGTAACTAATGCAATTTAAGTGTGTATTAAATGCTACCAACAGCTGCTCAGAGAATTATTGTTTTCATGATGAATCCAAAGGTGTTCTAAGAAATGCCATCACTGCAGTGTTTTTTTCTCTCTCTCCTTATACATTTCTTTTGCTTTTCCTTATAAATTGTCTTGCTCTTCTCCTTTACCATCACATGGACTTTAGACCTGGCAATGACATTCTGTGTCATGCCGATGGTGTGTGAGAACAGAGAGTACACTCTAAATCATGTTCACAAGGTTTTGTTTTTCTTTGAGTTCTAGAAAGCTAAGAAAAGGTGCACTATTTCAATTCTTTTGTAAAAAAATTTTATTTGTGGGGGCTGGAGAGATGGTTCAGTGGTTAAAAGCACCGACTGCTCTTGCACAGGACCCTGGTTCAATTCCCAGCATCCACATGGTGGCTAAGAACCATCTTTAAGTTGGGTATGATGGTGCTCGCCTTTAATCCTGGTGCTTGGGAGGCAGAGGCAGGTGGATCTCTGTGAGTTCAAGGCCAGCCTGGTCTACAGAGTGAGTTCCAGGACAGCTGGGGCTATAGGGAAACCTGTCTCAAAAAAAATATTTTATTTGTACTTATCTGTGTGTGAGAAAGTGTGTGTGTGTGTGTGTGTGTGTGTGTGAGAGAGAGAGAGAGAGAGAGAGAGAGAGAGAGAGAGAGAGAGAGAATGAATATGCCATGTGTGTGTGATGGGGGTACACCTGCAGAGGCCAGAATGGAGCTGGAGTTACTGGTTGTTGTGAGCTGTCCAATGTGGGTGCTAGGAACCAAACTCAGGTCCTCGGGAAGAGCAGGGAATGCTCATAATTACAACTCACATTTTATTTTTTTTCCTTCCTTCTCTTGTGGTTCATCTCCTGGGAATCTTTCCTTTCCTCCAAATGTATAGCTGTGGTTGAAAGAGAGGCTTGCTATGTACCTCAGACTAGCCCAGAACTCACAGTTCTCCTGCCAGGAGCTGGGGTGAGAGGTACGCACCAGTAAACTCAGCTTCTTTGTTTTTGAACATGTTGCATAGCTAGCATGGTTTAGGGTTTGTAAGAAATTACATTTAAAGGGCTGGAGGGAAGAGTGCCGACTGCTCTTACAGAGGACCCGGGTTCGATCCCCAGCATCCACATGGCGGCTGAGAACCGTCTGTAACTCCAATTCCAGAAGAACTGCAGTTCCAGGGGAATCCGACGCCCTCTTCTGACCTCCGCGGCATTACATGACATGGGTGCACAAACCTGTATGCAGACAGTACATTCCTACACATACAGAAATAAATAAAATTTAAAAAAAAAAGAAATTACATTTAAGAAGAAGCAAACTACTAGAGTTGGACCCGATACCACAGACCAAAATTTTTGCTGTTTCTCTTTTGTTGAGGAAAACTTTGCTGTTTTCTTAAACAAATTTACCTAGGAATAAAGAAGACCTTTTGAGGAAATATAAAGTTTTTTTTTTAATCTCCTACCAATTTACTTCTTTTTTTTTTTTTTTCCGGTCTTTTAGAGACAGGGTCTCCCTGTAGCCTCAACTGTCCTGGAACTCACATTATAGACCAGGCTGGCCTTGAACTCACAAAGATCTGCCTGCTCCCAAGTGCTAGGATTAAAGGAGTGCGCCACCACGCCTGGCCCAATTTACTTCTTTAGGAATTTTAACTCAAGTCTCCACTCCCCGTAGGCACTATTTATAAATAAATACTTTTATTATCTTTGAGGATTCCATACAATGTATTTTGATCACATTGCTCTTCCTCTTAACTCCTCTTAGATCTACCCTCACCTCCTTACCGCATCCCAACTTTGTGTCTTCCTTTCAAGAAACTGAATAACCCATTGACTCCAATTTGTGCTATCCGTATATTTCTGAGTGCAGGGCCATCCACTGGAATGTAGTCAACCTACCAGGAGCCACATTCTTAAGTGACTGTCCCTCCCTCAAAAGCCATCAACTGTCAATAGCTCCTCAGTTAGGAATGGGGGTTTGTTAAAATATTGGCTGGCTTGATCTTGTGCAGATCTTATGCAAGCGACCACAATATTGTGAGTTTGTGAGTGAGTGGTCCTATCACGTCCAGAAGACATGGTTTTGCTCTGATTCTTCCTAACCTCTGGCTCTTACCACCTCTTCCACAATGGTCCCTGAGCTTTGGGGAGGGCTATAGTCAGGGACTACCTTTAATCAGCACACCTTTCCTTCAAGCCATACATTGCAAGACTATTAATTGCCCCAAGCTAAGTTGTGTTTAACAATTCAATTTCATTTATTTTTCTGTTATTTTATTTGAACTCTAGATTGCAAATTACAAAGGATTATTGACCTGGTTGGAAAAATACCGGTTACCTTTCTTCTGCAAAACAGACTTGTGTTTCTATTACATTCTCTGTCAGGAGCTCATGAGTTTTATTAAGTCCCCAGAAGGAGGTAAGCGTCTGTGTATGTGTGAGTGAGTGTGTGTGTGTGTGTGTGTGTGTGTGTGTGTAGAAATATGGGAAGCCATACTACATAATGATCCTCAGCTTATCATTTCTATGGTAAGAGTGAAATACTAGCTGCATTTATAGATAAATGAGAGGCCCGGGACCTGGTACATCAAGAGGTGAGATCTTCGGCTGAAAATTGTGAAACTGGAACAATAAACAGGAGGCACATAAGTGTACCTATTTACCTCACTAGAGCCAGATATTATGGAGTCAGAGGAGGTTATAAAACTGCCGGTGTGCTGGCTCATCCTATAATCTCAGTGTTTGGGAGACTGAGACAGCAAGATTGTCATAAGTTTGAGGCCATCCTGTGATACAGAATGAAACACTGTCAAAAAAACAGGAAGAAGGGGCTAGAGAGATGGCTCAGCAGTCAAAAGCATTGGCTGTTCTTGCAGAAGACCCAAGTTTAGCTAACATGGTGGCTACCAACCATCCATAACTCCAGTTCTGGGGATCTGATGTTCTTTTCTGACCTCTGTGGGCATTGTACTACTTGTGGTGCACCTACATAAATGCAGGCAAAATAGTCATACACATAAAGTAATAATAAATGATAGGTAAGTAACTATATAAATAAATTAGGTACAAACAACCAAAATCCCATGGTAAAAACCCCTAAAAATCCAGAACCATACAAATCTTTCAGCACTTCCATTTTATATAAGTACCATCATCATTTCTCATCTGGGAACTGAATCAACTCTTAGCCTCCTTTCTGTTCTTGTTCTCTTGGTTGTAGCAGCCAGAGAAAGTCCTTTAAAACATAGTTTGAGGATTAAGTGAGGATTCTAAGACCACAGCAGAATAGGAAACACCAAGTACCTGTTTCCAAACCCAGAGGAAAATTGCGCTGCAAGTATTTTTTTAATTTTATTTATTTTTTATGTGTATGAATGTACTGTCTGCATATAGGTTTGTGCACCCATGTCGTGCAATGCCTCAGAGGTCAGGAGAAGGTCTTGGATTCCCCTGGAACTGGAGTTCTCCTGGAATTGGAGTTATAGATGGTTCTTAGCCGCCTTGTGGGTGCTGGGGATCGAACCCAGGCCCTCTGCAAAAGCAGTCGGTGCTCTTTACCACTAGGCTATCTCTCCAGCCCTGCACTGCAAGTATTAATGTGATCGACATACTGTAACTAGTTTGGAGCTTGGAATCTATTCAAGTTTGGAACTTGCAAGAAAAGACCAAGAATTCCATATCCAGAAAACCTGTCCTTCAAAAGTGAAGTAGATGTTAAGAATTCTCCAACAACAAAAAAAAAAATCTAGGGACGGATGAGGCAGGGGGATGGCCGTGTGTTCAAGAGCAGTTGGGTACATACTGAACTGCAGCCTGGGCTGCAGAATGAGACTTTGTCTCAAAAACTAAGAATGGGGGAAGGGGGAGGAGAGGGGAAGGGGGAGGGGAGAAGCAAAGGGGAGGGGAGAGAGGAAAAGAACAAGAGAAGAGAAAAGGTGAAAAAGAAAAACTGAAGAAGATGGCCTACATGCAGTACTCAGTGAAGTCTTTGAAGAATGGAATGAATGGACACTAGATGGTACATGAATCCATATGAAGAAGCGAATATCTTGATAAACGTAAATCAATAGGCAATTATATAAGGTAATACCATTGTAACAGTAGTTTATAACTGTACTTTTGCTTTCTACATGATTTGAGAGATTAACATATTTTAAAAAGACAAATTATTAGTCCAAAAGCTAGGGTTATTGTGACTTTGGCTTACAACTTCACATTGCATTGCATTTGTTTTCTACACAGTTTAAGAGACTAGCACATGCCAGTAAATTAAGGTGGAGATGGAATTGTTAAAAAAAAAATGTTAAGGTTTTTGCACGTTATTGAAGTTAAGCTGATATAAACTCAAGTTAGAGTATTAACTTGAGTTATATAGAGTATATATTCAAAGTAATTCCCATGGAAA
Source organism: Rhizomys pruinosus (assembly GCA_009823505.1). Classification (NCBI taxonomy): domain Eukaryota; kingdom Metazoa; phylum Chordata; class Mammalia; order Rodentia; family Spalacidae; genus Rhizomys; species Rhizomys pruinosus. The sequence continues at coordinate 2,302,953 of VZQC01006507.1, forward strand.
TTTCAAGGAAAATGTTACAGAATATATACAAATGGGAATTTAAACAGAAGGGAAGACAGTGATGCATGAAATTAAAACAGTAAAACTGTAAGGCAAGTGGAAAATAAATAGCAAAATTATAGAAATATAAGTGGATTACATTACACACTCTAAAGAGATAGGCAATATGGACTTTAAAAACAAAACCCAACTATATATTCTATCTATAGGAGATTAATTTCTTTTTCTTCTGGCTTGGAATTCAGTATGTAGACCAGGCTGGCCTTAATCTCACAAAGATCTGTTGGCCTTGACTTACTGAGTGCTGGGACTGAAGGCATGTACTGTCATGCCTGGCTATTTCTTTTTTAATTTATTTAAAAATAAATTTATAGCTAGGCATGGTGGCATATGCCTTTAATCCCAACACTCAAGAGGCAGAGACAGGCAGATCTCTATGAGTTCAAGGCCAGCCTTGTCTACACATCAAGTTCCAAGCCAGGTGGGACTACAGGGAGACCCTATCTCAAATAAATAAATAAATAAATAAATAAATAAATAAAAATTTTTAAATTTATTTCTTACAGTTCTTGGGAAGCTGAGAAGCCTACCTTATAAATATATCAGCAATAAACAGAATATTGCAATAAAACAAGTCACAGGAATTTTTTGATTTCCCAGTGCATATAAAAATTTTGTTAGAGCTGGGTATGGTGGCACATGCCTTTAGTCTCAGCACTTGGGAGGCAGAGGCAGGCAGATCTTTTGTTTAGTTTCAGGTCAGCTGAGACTACAGGGAGACCCTATCTCAGAAAAACAACAACAAAATTTTTTGTTGTTGTTTATACTTTCTCTGGGTTTGGTGACACATGCTTGTAATTCCCATATTCAGAAAGCCAAAAGAGGAAGATCATAAATGTCAAGCCAGTTTGGTTTTGTTTTTACATTGTTAGTAGTCTATGCAGATTGTGTAATAGCATTATAACTAAAAACAATGTGTGTACTTTAATTAGACAATACTTTGTTAATAAATATTGCTATATCCCAAATCTGAGATATATTCTTTTTTTTTTTTTGGTCTTTTCGAGACAGGGTCTCCCTATAGCCCCAGGTGTCCTGGAACTCACTGAGTAGACCAGGCTGGCCTTGAACTCACAAAGATCCGCCTGCCTCTGCCTCCTGAGTGCTAGGATTAAAGGCGTGCGCCACCACGCCCTGCGAGATATATTCTTAACAAAGAAAACAGATGTGTCCGGGAGGCCGCATGTTTTCTCCAACCAAAACCTGAAGAGTGAACACAACCCAAAAGCGATACGCTATCTGCTCTGCCCTGGCTGCCTCTGTCTTACCAGCTTTGGTCATGTCTAAAGGTCATCAAATTGAAGAAGTTCCTGAACTTCCTTTGGTGGTAGAAGATAAGGTTGATGGTTACAAGAAGACCAAGGAAGCTGTTCTGCTGCTTAAGAAACTTAAAACCTGGAATGACATCAAAAAGGTCTATGCGTCTCAGAGAATGAGAGCCGGCAAGGGCAAAATGAGAAACCGCCGCAGGATCCAGCGCAGGGGACCCTGCGTCATCTATAATGAGGATAATGGAATCATCCAGGCCTTCAGAAACATCCCCGGTATTACTCTGCTTAATGTAAGCACGCTGAATATTTTGAAACTTGCTCCTGGTGGGCATGTGGGACGTTTCTGCATTTGGACTGAAAGTGCTTTCCGGAAGTTGGATGAGTTGTATGGGACCTGTCGTAAGCTGCTTCCCTCAAGAGTAACGACAACCTTCCCATGCACAAGATGACGAATACAGACCTTAGCAGAATCTTGGAAAGCCCAGAGATACAAAGAGCCCTCCGAGCACCACGCAAGAAGATTCATTGCAGAGTCCTGAAAAAGAATCCACTGAAGAACCTGAGAATCACGCTGAAGCTAAACTGTATGCGAAGACTGTGTGCAGGAACACCATTCTTCGCCAGGCCAAGAATCAGAAACTCCGGGTGAAGAAACTGGAAGCTGCAACAGCAGCACTGGCAGCCAAATCAGAGAAGGGGTTGGCAGAGAAGGGGGCTGCAGGCTAGAAGCCTGTGGAAAAGAAGAAACCAAGGCTGCCTGTGAAGGTCAAGAAGCTGAGGAAACCAGTGAGAAAAAAGATGGCAGCCACCAAGAAACAGCAGCAAAGAAGCCTACCTCAGAAGAAGAGAAACCTGCTGCATAGCCTAATAAATATGTCTATTCCATAGAGACAGCTTATCTGAGCAAAGACCTGATCAAAGATGAAAATAAATAAATAAATATTGCTATAATCTGAGCTGATAGAAAAAATGATGCTGATATATACTAGCCACAAAAATTCTGTTTTTAAATAACACAATACCTGAGAAGTGCAGTTAAGTACAATAAAAGGAAAGCCTGCCTCAAGGTGTCAGCAGTTGGCAGGACCTGCTTGCTATGTCATTTTATGTCAGAAGAGAACTTAAGAGAGCAAAGTGGGCTGAACTCTTTATCAAGAACCCATTCCTACAGTAAATAATGCATTCGTGACCTAAATACCTTCAAATACTGTTGCACTGGGAATTATGTTGCTAACACATGATCTTTGAGGATTACATTCCAAACCTAGCATCCTGTAGCAATAAAAAATTTAAAGACTCTGCAGGGCATGGTAGCGCATGCCTTTAATCTCAGCACTTAGGAGGCAGAGGCAGGCAGATGTCTGTGAGTTTAAGGCCAGCCTGGTCTACATAGTGAGTTCCAGGACAACTGGGGCTACGGGGAGACCCTGTCTCAAAAAGATTAAAAAAAAATTTTTTAAGACACTAAAAGAATTTTTTCTAAAATGGAATATATTCCAAACAATGCAGGACCAACTCAGAAGACACTCCTGGGTGAAGTGTCAGGTCGCGGCATGCCAGCAGAAATGAAAGAGGAGCAGCATCACAAATGACTGTTCTATAGAAGACATGACATCTTGAAGGTGTGCCAACCAACAGATGCGAAAACAGTTCATCTTTGCTACTGCTTCAACATACTGACCCTGCCAACCAGCAATGGTCATGGAAGCTAACAAACCATTTTCCTTTAAAAAAAAAAAAATCCCACTTTTTAAAGTGCACATATTTTATTGATTGATTGATTGATTTAGGGTCTCCCTATAGCCCCAACTAGCTTGGAACTCACTCTGTAGACCAGGCTGGCCTTGAACTCACAGAGATCCACCTGCCTCTTCCTCCCTTGTGCTAGGATTAAAGGTGTGCACCACCATGCCTGGCTTAAAGAGGTTCTTAGCCACTATGTGGGTGTTGGGAATCGAATTCGGATCCTGTGCAAGAGCAGTTGGTGCCTTTAACCACTGAGCCATCTCTCCAGGCCCTAAAGTACACATATTTAAAAAATTTTTTTATTAATTTTTTTTATTTATTTCTGTATGTGTATGAATGTACTGTCTGCATGCAAGTCTGTGCACCCGTGTCGTGCAATGCCGCGGAGTTCAGAAGAGGGTCTCGGATTCCCCTGGAACTGGAGTACTCCTGGAATTGGAGCCTCAGACGGTTCTCAGCCGCCATGTGGGTGCTGGGGATCGAACCCGGGTCCTCTGCAAGAACGGTCGGCACTCTTAACCGCTAGGCCATCTCTCCAGCCCCAAGTACACATATTTTAAACACAGTTTATTTTCCCCTGATTCATGCTCAGTATGAACAGTTCTCGTGAAGAGGATGTTGAAACCATTAAGATGTTCTCTTATTAAGTGAATTTAAAATATCTAATACAGGCCAGGCATGGTGGCACATGCCTTTAATCCCAGCACTCGGGAGGCAGAGGCAGGCAGATCTCTGTGAGTTCAAGGTCAGCCTGGTCTACAGAGTGAGTTCCAGGACAGCTGGGACTAAACGGAGACCCTGTCTCAAAAATACCAAAAAAAAAAAAATTACAAAAGGGAACGTCATTATTTTTGGTTGTGCGCCCCTGAACCCACCTGGCTCCGGCAGGTAGCTCCAAACCTATGATCACAGAGTTGAGCCTGGTTAAACTCAGTGGGTCTTGAAATAAAACAGACAGGAATGTGAAAAAGAGATATGTAAGGAAGAGAGGAGTAAGAAGGGGGATTAGGGAGATTATAGAGGGCCCAGGTGTTCAGTATATGTTACATTCATGTATGAAATTATCAAATAACAAATTTAATAGTAATAGTAATCCTTTTATATACAAAAATGCAAATGGGTTGAAAGTAAATGGATGGAGCTTTCTGGTACCACCATAGTTATGGCACTACCCTGGATACTGACAGAGTCTCTGGTGGTTAACTTCCTATTATTTTGTGGCTACCAACCCCAGGGGCAGTAGTGACAACAACAGGGGGCCTGGAAGCAGAATGGAGTCTGTGACTTTTAAAATGTGCTTATGTACTTCACCCTGGGGGATAGGGCTTTCCTGGATCATTTTCGAAAGGAGCCCCATTGAGATGTGATACAGGAAACCTTCAGGAACTGGATGTTATTGAACAACACACAGGGTGACCAGAACATTGAAGATGATTGCAGCAATTCCAGGAGAAATTTAAGACATCAAGTGATAGATTATGTTCACATAATGAAGATAATCACTGTGCAGAAAAATCCAGCTAGATTCTGATAAAACTGCAAAACAAACAAACACAAAAAAGCAGGTATGTGGAGATGTCTTCAGTGTTTGTCCCTAAACGTTTACATGACATTTGAGAATGGACACAAACCAGATGAGTATCAAGAAGAGGAAGAAAAAAAAAAAAAAAAAGAATAGGAAGGAAAATTGTATAAATGTAAGGAATGTGGAAAAGTCTTCAACAATTTCTGAACACGTGAGGACTCACACTGGAGAGAAGCTATAAATGCAAGCAAGGTGGCGAGGCCTTCGATATACACAATTATATTCAAATACATGGAAGAATATACGCTGAATGAATTTGGCATATAGAGGCCACGTTGAAAGGTCTTCAAAACTCTCTGAGGCATTCACAGACCCATGACAACACGAAACGGAGATGGATCACATAAAGACATATGTAGGTCCAGTTAACTTTTCATTCACGAAGTTGCAATGGGAAAAACCTTATGGAGGCAAAAAGCATGCTAAAACCTTCGCTTAACCTTTTCTTCCATCAGGATTATGAAAGGGGTTACACTGGAGAGAAATCCTATGAATTGTTCCAGTTCCTTCTGATGCCTAGGAAATCCACAGTGAAGAGAAAAACCTATGCATGCAAGCGATGTAGTTAAACCTTCCCTTGTCCCAGTTTATTTCGCTATCCTGTCTGTATTTACCAACTTTCCATGAGAAATTAAGCAGAGTGAAATATGATTTTAAAGTCTTTGGGGCTGGAGAGATGGCTCAGTGGTTAATAACACAGGCTGCTCTTGCAGAGGACCTGGGTTTGATTCCAGTCCCCACATGGTGGTTAACAACTGTCCAACAACCATCCATAACTACATTCCAGGGAAATTCAACACCCTCTATGGACCTCCACGGGCATTGCATGACACAGGTGCACTTACATACATGCAGGCAATATACTTATATACATAAAATAAAATATAAATAAGTCATTTTTAAAGACTTAAAAGTCTATTTCCCCTTAATACGATATACAGATAGCTAATAAGTAGACGAAACATCCTCAGGACCACTAATTATAAGGGAAATTCAAAACAATATTGAGATACTACTTCATTAACATGTCTACTGCATAATGACTCTCACAAATAATAAACGTACATAATAACAATTGTTGGTAAGGATGTAAGGAAATTGAAATCTACATGACAATCAATAAGAATGTAAAATGGCACATGTAAAATAGTACAGCATTTCCTGAAGAAAAAGAAAAGAAAGAAAGAAAATAGAATTATCATATGACCCAGTAATTTGACTTCAGGGTCCCTACACAAAGGCCTTGCAGAGTCTCAAGGAACAATTGATACACCCACCTTCATAGCAGCACTGTTCATGTATCTAAGACATGGAAGAATCACATATTTGTTAGTGGCTAAGCAAAACATGGTCCATATGCTCAATGAATGTTATGCAGCTTTAAAATGGAAATTCTGACATAGGTCACAGAATGATGAATCTAGAAGACACTATACTAAATAAAATAAGCAGTTAGACAAAAAACAAAACAAAAAAAACCCTCCTATATGGCTCCACTTACGTAAAATATCTAGAGAGCCAAAAATCATAGAAACAGAAGTTCAATGGTAATTGCCAGAAGCTAGATAAACAGAGGAATGGGGGGTTACAGCTCAATGGTTATAGTTTCAATTTTACAAGAAGAAAAGCATTTTCGAGATGGATGGTGGCTATAATTTACACATTGCAGCTTTATATAATACAATCGAATTGTACATTTAAGGTAATTAAAATGGCCATTTTGTCAAATGTAATAAAAAGTGGGAAAATGTAGTTCAGTTCAAGTCACTCCTCTGTACCTGTTCCTTGCCCTACACACCACAGATGGCTTCTGTCTCGGTACAAAGTCCAACACCCTCAATGGGGCCTTCACGGTTTAGAGATCTGTCTTCTTTTCATCTCTGACCTCATCCACTCTCCCCACCCTCACTCACGCCATTCCAGCCTCACCGACTTCCTGCGAGTTCATCAAGCATGCTGGCCACATTTCCACGTCACGGCTTTACACTGGCTATTCCTCAGGCCGGAGTGCTCTTCTTCCAGGTGTCTACGTGGCTCCTCACTCACCCCCCAAACATCTGTATACACCTCACCTTCGCAGTGAGGCCTCTGATGATCCCGTTGGATGCTATGTCCAACCCACTCACCCCATCTGTGCTTCCTTTATTTTTCTCTTCTTTATCATTTTCAGCTTTTGGGCTTACTGAATAATGTACTTATCATACTTGTTTTCAGCATGTTTATTTCACAAAGAATATAAACTCTCAGGGGCAGAGATTTTATATATATATAAATATATTTTTATATATTTATATATTTATGTATACTGCATAATGACTCTCACAAATAATAAACGTACACAATAAGAATCTAAAACAATAAGAATGTAAAATGGCACAGTCACTAGGTAAAACAGTACAGCATTTCCTGTACTGATATATATAT
>VZQC01006507.1:2313279-2389598 GCA_009823505.1 Rhizomys pruinosus
AACTCCAGTTCCAGGAGAACTCCAGTTCCAGGGGAATCCGACACCCTCTTCTGACCTCCGCGGCATTGCACGACACGGGTGCACAGACCTGCATGCAGACAGTACATTCATACACATACAGAAATAAATTAAAAAAAAAATTTTTTTTAAATCAATAATGTTAAAGTCAGGGCTGACGCAGACTGGCTATTTGAAAGTTTTGAGTCCTTCAAATTTTCCAATCCAAACTCTCTGGTCATTGTTTAGAGTCAAGAAGAGTCTCATTCAGATGCTTCTATCTCTTGTTTTTTTATCATATTTTCTTATATCTTTTGCTTTTATTTACAATAAAATTCTAAAATATGTCCACAAAATATTTTTCCCATAGGGAAGGAAGTAATAATCAGAGAAAAGCAGTTACTATATACTCGGAAAACACTAAAAACACATCTGCTCTATGTTTTACCTGCTTATAGCCCAGGATGTCACAAAGAACTAATAAAATGCTATATAAAAATACATTTGGAAAAACTTAAAACCCTCTCTCGCCATTCCTGCCATCATTGCATGGTGTTCTCACTCTTCACCTCTCTCTTTTATTTCCAGAATCCCTCCTGAACCTTTCCATCTGGCACCCGAACCAGTCCACCACCAGAAGGGAGATTCTGAGCCACATGCAGAAGATGGCTCTGTTCAAAATCCAGAGTTATTTTCTCCCCAACTTTTACACCCACGCCAAGATGACGATGGCCAGCGAAGAAGCCTGCAAGGAGCTGATGCAGGAGTACGAGACTCGCCTGTGCAGTGTTTGCTGCGCACATGCAGGAGGGCTCCCGCTGAACATGAACATCAAGAAGTCCCAGTGCTCACAAAAGAAGTATTCAAGCAAGGAAGGCAAGAGGAGGTTGTGGCACTTGGTTCATCCTATTTTCTGGCCTCTAGAAACAGACCCCAAGCCAGATGTAGATGTTAAGCCCCCAGAGAAGATGAGTCTTCCTGAGAAGGTTTTACAGATGTCTTCCCAGCAAGATGATTCTTTACAGGAGAAAAGGTTTCCTTTACCAGTAAAGTTTGTCAAGAAGCCCAGTGTGAAGAAGAAATCCAAAATGCAGTTCCACATGGAGGGCCTCTTTGAATCAACGTTCTCTAGCCACCTGAGGACATGCACTCCTGTCATCAGTCACTCTGCCCCACTGACCATCAAGAAGGCCATGAAACAAAGCCTCTCCTTCGGGTACACTCACTGGGCCCTGTGTGCTGATGCGTGTGCAGGGAGCCCCTTCCGGCACCACCTGAAGAAGATGAATTTGAACTTGGAGGCCCAACTCCTGGACCTGTGGCAGGACCTGCAAAATTTCCTCAATGTTCTAACAAGTAACAGGAAGACTGGAAATGCAGTGTTCCGTCACATGCTTGGTAACAGAATCTGTGAGCTCTACTTGAATGAGCAGATTGGGCCACGCTTACCGCTCAAGTCTCAAACCATTGAGGGCCTAAAGAAGCTGCTGCCTACTGGAGAGGCGAACCCCTGGATCCCCAAAGCCCAGAGGGAAATATGCAAGGTAGTCCTTGTCTCAAGGAAATTGGTTAGAATCTGGCCTATCAGGTCAAGACCAATAAGAAAACGCTGTATGATCATCTATACTTGCTTTGTTAGAGGTAGTCATCCACACAAATCTTCCCATGTTGAAGAGCTGTGCTAAGGTACAAGTTTTACAACTTTTTGAGAACCAGTCAAAACTCCAAAATAGTATGGAGTGTATGTGGTCACTTTCTATTCTCTTTCCACTTCTTCCTTATCTACAGTCTCTCCAAACTATGAAACTCAGAATATCTTACTGAAGGAAGTTTTAAGAACTCTGTTCTAGGGGACTGGAGAGAGGGTTCAGCAATTAAGAACACTTTTTTTTTTTTTTTGTCTTTTTGAGACAGGGTCTCTCTGTAGCCTCAACTGGCCTGGAACTCACTATGTAGACCAGGCTAGCCTTGAACTCACAGAAATCCACCTGCCTCTGCCTCCCAAGTGCTGGGACTAAAGGCATGTACCACCATGCCTGACATTACTTTTCTTTTTTGTTTTTATTATTTTTTAAATTAATTTATTTATTTATTTTCTATGTGTATGAATGTACTGTCTGCATGTAGGTTTGTGCACCCATGTCATGCAATGCCATGGAGGTCAGAAGAGGGTGTTGGATTCTCCTGGAACTGGAGTTAAAGATGGTTCTCAGCCGCCATGTGGGTGCTGGGATCGAACCTGGGTCCTCTGCAAGAGCAGTTGGCGCTCTTAACCGCTAGGCTATCTCTCTCCAGCCCTATTTTTATTATTTTATGTGTATGAGTGTATTGCCTATGTGAATCTAAGTGCATCCATATTGTAAATGTCCGGGAAGGTCAGAAGAGGGCATCAAATCCCCTGGAACTGGAGTTATGGACTGTTGTTAGCCACCATGTGGGTGCTGGGAACTGAACCCAGGTCCTCCACAAGAGCAGCCTGTGCTCTTAATCCCTGAGCCATCTCTCCAGACCCTTAACTTATTCTTTTGCAGCAGGTCTTTCAATCAAGTCCAGAGCTCACAGATTGGGGTGGTCTCACTAGTCAGCTTGCACCAGGGATTCCCTGTCTTCGCTTTCCAAGGCTAGAATCACAGTGAGCCACCATGTCCACTGGACATTTCCATAGATGCTCAAGATCTGAACTGCAGTCATTTTGCTTGCACAGTAAGCACTTTAACTGTGGAGCCCTCTCCTCATCCTAGTTTACAGAGAGTTTACCTGACAGTTTTTTCTAAATCACTGTTGGCACCTCATTATTTACAAAATAATGCTCATGTTACTGAACAGGCATGGAAGTCCCTCATGGATAGCATCAGCCCGCTTCCCCTGCCTCATCTCTTGTCCCACCTCCATCTCTCAAGCTCTTCTTCAAGAGCTGAATTTCAGTGAGTCCCTGTCATTCTTTAATATGCCCTTTCTCTACTCTGGGAAGGGAGCTCCTTGGAACAATGCAGGGTCTTCAGTTCCATGCCTGGCACATGGGAGGCACTAAAAATTATTTGTCAAATAAAGAATATGGGTAAATATATTTAGTTTAGCAGCAATTTATAGGTTCTGTTGGTCTTTTTTTTTTTTTTTTTTTTTTGTTTGTTGGTTTTCTTTTTTTTTTTTTTTTTTTTTTTTTTTAGTCCCAGCTGTCCTGGAACTCACTCTGTAGACCAGGCTGGCCTTGAACTCACAAAGATCCACCTGCCTCTGCCTCCCTAGTGCCAGGATTAAAGGCGTGCACAACCATGCCCGGCTTAAAGATGGTTCTTAGCCGCCATGTGGGTGCTGGGAATTAAACCTGGGTCCTCTGCAAGAGCAGTCAGCTCTCTTTACCACTGAGCCATCTCTCCAGCCCCCAGGTTCTGTTGGTCTTAATGTATGGATGCTATTCACAATTTTGTGAGGTCTCCAAATGGGAGACTTAAGAGCAAATATGCCAGATGAAACTTCTCAGTTTTCAAACCCATTTTGAGAATCAAAGATAGAGGTCTGGAAAGGAACCAAGTGGTACACAGATGTTAAGAGCTCTGTAAGTCACTATCCTCTTTTCTCAACATATGTTTATTGCTGTTCTCTGAAGCTTAGAAGGAGGTTATGAGAGTGTCTATATTCAGAAAAATTAAGGAATGCCTGTTGTGGCAGATGTTTGCCTTCCCTTTGGGTCTCCCACTGAGAGAACCAAGACTCTGCAGACTGGTCTACCATGGGGTGGCCAGGAGCTGGAAGAGTGCAGCAAGCTGAGGGCCCTCCCATAATGTTTCTGCTGTGTTTGGATTTCAGATGCTCAGCTCCTGGTATGATGAATTCCTGAATGAAGAGGACTACTGGTTCCTCGTTTTCACAGTAGGAGGCACTTTGGGTTCAGTAGGGAAGGGTAAATACTTCTATTTTAGAGGCTTAAAGTAAATGAAAGTACAAGTTTTTCCCTGGAAGGAATTGACACCGTCCCTGGTGTTCTGAAGAATACAAACCTCAGGTGATAAGAGATGGTTCAGTAGTTAAGAGCACTTGCTACTCTTCCAGAGGACCCAGGTTCAGCTCCCAACACCCACAATGGGCAGCTCAGAACCTCCTATAACTTCAGCTCCAAGAGATCTGATGCCCTCTTTTGGCCTCTCCAGGTACCCACAACTTTATGCACATACACACAAACACATACACATATGTACATAAGTTAAAAGAAATCTTGAGAATATAAATCTCTCAAGGAAAAAATTTAGTCATAGCTGACTTTAAGAAAGTCATATCTATGCAGAAATTCTCTCGTAAGGAAAATGAGCTTGATTATGGGTGGAAAGTACTTGGTGATATAAAGAAACAATAGCTCTAACAGTCAGCCAAAATCAGTGTGTCTGGGAGGGATGGAGGGCTGAGTTGTTGTAAATCTCTTGCTTCTGGCTGATTTATGCAACAAATGTTATCTCCTCTCTCTACTCCAACTCCTTCTCTTAGACTCAAACACGATTCATGAAATCCAGGTGGCACAAAAAAGAATGTACAACCAAAGAGAGCATTCTTATTTTTAAGAGGATTCAGGAATCTCTGGAGTTAAGCCAGGCTTTGGCTAACATGAAGGAAATGGATTGTATGGAATGGCAAAAGGTGGCTACTGACAATCTGAAGCAGGGCGGGTCTCTCAAGGTAGAACTGAAGTCTCCAGTGTATCTGGAAGGTAAGTGTAGTCATTCTTTCCCTTTATGTTTTGAATCCTTACTTTTAGGCGACTAGGAAATACTAAAACTTAATGACCAGTTATGCAACAACACTGGGCAAAGACTGCCTCCCTTGAACTTCATAATAACCTATAAGCATGAAATAACCAATGATCAAGGCCCCAAGGATATCGCCCTTCCAAGGTCACACCGAAAGCGGTAGTCAAGATCTGAACTCAAGCACACTAACAGTGGTGCCCTCTATTGCCTCTGGAAGCCAGGCACTGAATTCGGTAAAATGCCCACCACAGTTTGGAAATTTGGGGAAATCACCAGTGAACACCATCTGGTATTCTGCTTCACCACACTTCTTCCAGAGCCAGGTCCAACAACCTGCCTGTGAAATATGATTAGTAGCCATCCTCCTCCCTAATGTGACACATCAACCCACCTAGGCAGTGGAGAGACGTGTTTACAAGTTCAAGGTTCCTCAATTCTGAGATCTACTATTGACTGTATATACTTGAGCAATGTACTCTGTTAAGTCTTCTCATCTGTACAATAGAAGCCATATTTGTTGTAAAGATAACTCAAGGTCATTTCTGAAAACCTTTTTCCTTAATTTTTTATTGAGCTTTTTATGCATTTTGTACAATATTTCTTAATCAAGTTTATGCCCTTCCCCCCATCCATGCCCCACCCCCTATTCATGTATTCTGCCTTACATGTTAAGTTCTGTCTTGTATCTGGGTAAGTTCTTTGAGCAAGTCTTTTGTTGCTGTTGTTCCCTTTAAATTCTTTTTTTCTCCAAAAAGCTCTGGGATCACCAGCTCCATCTCAGCTTCTTGAGTGCTGAGATCATCAGCTCCATCTTAGAGTCTTGAGTACTGGGATCACGGATTTCATCTCAGCATCTTGAGTGCTGGGATCATGGGCTCCATCTCAGAGTGCATTTCTGAAAACTTTTATCACAATGTCTGGCAATAGTAATAATCCAACAAATATTACTCATTATACAAATTCTAATAAAATTTATTTTATGCTGAGGAAGTTGGCAAATTACAGTACTTCTCAAACTTAATTCCACATTAAATACATTTGACTGCATGATTCTTTGAATATGTGCTTGTGTATATTTATGTACATATATGGGGGAAATGTACAAAGCAATACTTGTCCATGTGACATAAGATGATGTATTTGAGCATTCCCTGTCCTATATTATCTGATGCCATAAAATCTAAACAGTGACTTAGTTCATCTTTTAACATACTAAGTCATGACCTACATTTTGAAAAATACTATTAAAATAAGCATAAGTGGGGCTAGAGAGATGACTCAGAGGTTACGAGCATTGGCTGCTCTTCCAGAAGCCCTAGGTTTAGTTCCCAGCACCTACATCATTTCTAACAACAGTCCATAACTCCAATTCCAGGGGACCTGATGCCCTTTCCTATCCTCTGTGGGCATGTCATGCATGGATGTACTTATATACATTCAGGTAAAACACTCATACACATAAAACAAAAATAATAAATAAATAAATAAATAAATAAATAAAAATTTAAGTAGGTGTAAACAAAGGCTTTGAAAATACCACTTACTCTATGAGCTTGGGTGAATGACTTCATTCCTCTGAACGTCTCCTCTCCATCTATAGAATGGGGATAATGGTCTTTAACTTTACAGGATCTTTCAGGAGACTAGAGGTAATATATGGATACAGCAAGTACATGTTTGATGATCCATACCACCTATTGTATTACTATATATTTAGTACCTAACCCTTAAAAATGTGATTGGGTTATGAATGTGTGGTATAACTCAGTGGTAGAGTATTTGTCTTGTATTCATGGGAATTTTGCTTTGTGAAACCAGTGTGGAAATGGGGAGTTAATGTGTACTGTAATATCAAAGAGGGTGTCCTGGAGGACTGCCTCTCAGAGCCATGTGTGTTGGGAATGGGTTTTTTTTCCAATATACATTTATATTGAATTTTTGTGGATTTCATATAATACATTTTATCATATTTAGACCTCCCTATCTGCACCACCCCATAGACAGCCCACAGGATTTCATGTATTCTGTTTTATATATTAAAACCTATTAAGTCAAGTTTATGTACCCAGCTGGAGTTCATCCACTGGAACCTATCTAGCATCATTCCCTTAAGGAAGACCAACTCTCCCTTACCCAGCAGTGGTCATTTGGCAGCAGTTCTTTGGCTCAGGTTGAGACCTGCTCCCATTTCCCCACTCTGTGCTGGGGTTTTATCTGATTGAGTTTGCATGGGTCTCGTGCCTGCTGTCACCATTGCTGCAAGCTCATATGAGCAACCTCCCAGCTACCTGGACAACCGTTTCCTTATCATCATTCACCACCCCTGGCTCTTAAAATCTTTCCACTTCCTCTACCTCAATGGTTCCTGAGCCCTGGGTGGTTTAATACAGAGTCCTGTCCAGGGACACATACTCTACCATCTTTTATTCTCTACACATGGGCCAGTTGTGGCCTTCTGTGTTACATCACCTCTTTTGCATGAAGAAGCTTCACTGATTAGAACTGAGAGATGCATTAGCTTCCTCTCTACTCCTTGTTACACTATATTCCATGAGCCATAGGTGTGGAGGTTTCATTGTTGATGTGTCAATTAGGGTTGGGCATTTCACCTATACTTACTGTGTGTGAACAGTTGTGGAGCTCTGTACTAGGCTCCATATGTTGTAAAAGAAGATTCTTTGATGAGTGGTGACTGGTATACTTGTCCATAAATATAAGGATCCATATTTAGCATATAGTAAGAAATTACATTTGTCTAGGAATGTGACAGATGGAGGATTTTCCTAGGGCCTATGACCTCCCCAGCTGTGTATATTTGGCTATGTTTACAGTGCCACACATGAGTTCCCTCCCACTGAGTGGGTTTCAAGTCCAATTAAATAGCTGGTGACTACCTTCAAGATAAAAGTCCTACTACTGACTACAGGGCTGTAGTTTGCTGTGCCAGTCATTGTTGTGGTTGTTGGGCTTTCAAGCTGGGGCTGGACCACTGATTGATTTTCTCTCTTAGCAGCTCACATAGTATTCTCCACTACTACCAGAGCTCGTCTTAGGGAGGAGGTCTCCAGGCCAGTTCCAGCTCCATCACTCCAGGTCCTGTGTCCAAAGTATGTCCTGTCTTTAGCAATAGGGTCTTACCATCAAGTTCTGGGAGGCATTCGAGAGTTGTGGACTTGGCATTTTTGGAATCTCTTGCATTCCCATGACCAACAACTTGAAGAGAAGTTTCTCCTGCCTGGCACTGGGTTTCTTGTTATAAGCCTTCAGCTGCAGTTATTAGATATTGTATGTGTATTAGTCAGTGGGCTTTTAAGCTATTACATTTTCCTCTAGTTTTTCTTTATATTTATTTTGTTGTTGTTTGTTTTTTATTTTGTTTATTTTATTATTTTTGTATGTGTATGAATGTACTGTCTGCATGTAGGTTGGTGCACCCATGTCAGGCAATGCCACAGAGGTCAGAAGAGGGTGTCAGATTCCCCTGGAACTGGAGTTAAAGACGGTTCTCAGCCACCAGGGTGCTGAGGATCAAACCCAGGTCCTCTGGAAGAGCAGTCAGTGTTCTTAACCGCTAGGCCGTCTCTCCAGCCTGTTGTTTGTTTTTTTAAAGACAGAGTCTCTCTGAAGCCCCAGCTAGCCTGGAACTTGATACGTAGATCAGGCTGGCCTTGAACTCACAGAGATTCACCAGCCTCTGCCTCCCCAGTGCTGGGATTAAAGGCATGCACCACACACCCAGCTTTCCTCTGGTTTTTCATACCAGCATGGTTTATATAAATCTAGCATGAGCAGCCACCCTTTCTTACCTCAGAGGCTCCACCTTCTTTCTAAAATCTAAACATCCTAAACTTCTCCCAGGAGTCATGACAAGAGTGGAAGAAAGATGCCTGGCAACTTTCACCATTCAAGTCTTTGGCCGTGGACATCACTTTGCTGTCTGTGGAGGGCCAGGGATAGCCAGGGAAGGCTAGAGCATCTTCCAGAGACCTTCTCTCCTTCCTTTGATGCATCATTACTTCATCTACTGTTGCTTTTTGTGGCCACAAGCCTGCCCTGATAAATGCAAAGGGCATTTATTCTTTCCTTTCTTACCTATATATCGTCCCAAGCTCTGGCCCTGACTCACAGGCAGCCTAATGACAACCCTGGGACTACACAGTAAGCTCTAAACTCACAGAACCTCATGTTAGAATGTTCTCCTCTTTTATGTGGAAACACTGAGTCACAGAAAGATAAAACAATCTGCCCAAAGTTGTTGGGCAAGGAAGAGATTTATATGCTACCTGAAACCTGGATCCACTGCAGGAAGCAATCTCTTGGTCTGACCATTCACTGGCCAGATTCTCCTTGGTGATATATGATGATAATGATGACGATGATGACGAAGATGATGATGAGGAGGACAATGATGATGATGATGATGATGAAGATGATGATGATGATGAAGACGATGATGATGATGATAATGATGACGAAGATGATGATGATGAGGACGACGATGATGATGATGATGATAATGATAACAAAGATGATGATGATGATAACGATGATGAAGATGAAGATGATGATGATGACAACGAAGACAACCCCTATGATGATGATGATGATGATGACGATGAAGACGATGATGATGATGATGATGACATTTATGACAATGATGATGCTGAAATAAGAACAACTGACTTTTATGCATCCACACTCCAGGATTCCTTGTAAACTCCAGCAATATTGCCATACTGGGTGATTTGGAGAGTTCCAAAAGAAGTCTGGGTGAGCAGATGTACTTCTAAACCCCAAAATTCAAAACAAATGAATGTTGTCACCTTGACCAGTGGCAAGACTCTGCCTTCTGCTTCTGTCATGCATTGCATCCTAACTTCTCTTACTGCCTCAGTCTTATTGTCCCACCACATGTTGAATATTAAGAGTTATTCCTCCTCAGTTTACCATGTGTTACTAGAAATAATATGTGGCTGCTTCTAGGAAAACCTGCTTCCAAAGAACCATCCTGCAATTATTGATGATATCTTCCAGGCACAAATTAGCTTACATTAAGCAGTGAGGGGAAAGGAGCCATTAACAAAAACTACAAGTTGCCCCCCTGTGCTGCAATGGAAATGGCTGTTAAAGTTCAAAGGGGGTGTGAGGCTTAAGGCTGCAAACAGTGAGACCAGGAGGCTTGCATCTGGGTGTGAGCAGCCTAGTGTACCTGACAAGAGACAAACAGCTTCTAAGAAGCAAGGCTGAGGCAGAGGCAGGTGGATCTTTGTGAGTTCAAGGCCAACCTGATCTACAGAGAGAGTTCCAGGTCAGTTGGCTACAGGGAGACCCTATCTCAGAAAAGACCAAAAAGAAAAAAAAAAAGTAAGGCTGGTGACGGGTGGACTGATGGGCTAGCTTCTATGAGACCTTTCCCACTAGGAGACTGTCGTTGTTCAAGGTCTTTGAGTCACACGTGACTGCATTCCACACGCTGTCCTTCCCTTCTTGGCTCAGCACCAGGACTTATCTCCTGCCTGCAGGCTGACAGTCTCTAGGCTTCGATCCCTCAAGAAGGGGGAGGGGAAACTGCAGGAGATCACCCGTGGAAATGAACAAACTCACACACTCTGAGAGCCGGGGAGAATAGGAACTCCGTTTATTTTCTGTCCATGAAGTCTATATATTGAAGGCTACTGTGCTCTGAGCAAGGAAGTGGGGGACAGGTGGAAGGGAGGGGTGAGCCACCTTGGTTCTAAACAGGGGTCTGCAGAGCTCTGGTTTGTGCAACAGGTAACTAGAGGTGTGACATTTTGCTCAATGCCTCCAGGGAACGGGCCTGGAACTTTGCAGAGATAGGGCAAAGCAAGAATCATTGTAATATCCCAAACCTTTCTATTACATATTGATAACTCACAGAGGCAATGCCCACAGAGATATGAGATAACAGGAGGTCTTCCCGGACAGGTCTTACAGGTTCTCGCTTCAAGCCACACACAAAGTTTCATTCCCACAGGAGACAGACACATACTAGGCACTATTGTTTATTACATAGTCTTGCTTTTAATAGATTACTCCTAATGCAGCAACTTGTAATAGAGTAAGTTGTATATAGGGATGTCTTCTAATAAGCCAATTCCAGTTCAGCAAAGGGTCCCCAAAGCATCCTTTAGACAAAGAGATGACCAAGAACTCAGTAGCTGTGTCCTGGTAGCTGTGCGAACAAAGAGAGCTCAATACAGTTAACAGCACTGGAACATCTGCAAGGTCAGAGGTAGCAACAGCAGCCTGCAAGAAGACAGTCAAGGTCAACAAGCAACAGAACCAAAGAGTATCTAACAGGAAGACACCTGCAAGGGGAAGTAATGCTGGCTGAGTAACTAACAGCTAGCAGACCGTCAAGGTCAATAACTAAAAGGCCGGATCAGAGTGGGCAGAGGAGGCCTTCCATCATCCCCGGCTGGGTGGGCAGCACATGCACAAAGCATGATCATCTCCCTGGTTGGGGCAGGGGGACATGTATAGAGCATATGGGCCTTCCACTAGTGCATCCCATAATAGACCAGAGAATGAATCAGTCTCAATAGAGAGCACCTCAGTCTTTGTTCAGTTTCTACTATTGGCCTATAAAAACCTCAGACAAATTTAACAGTTTTTTTCCTCTCTTAGGAGCCTGTCTCTCACTCTTGGGGGTTTGCCCATTTTTCCTTAATTTCTTTTTTTTTTTTTTTTTTTACTTTTCTCCGATCATTCTTTTTTTTTCTTTTTTTATTTTTGGTCTTTTCAAGACAGGGTCTCTCTGTAGCCCCAGCTGTCCTGGAACTCGCTCTGTAGACCAGGCTGGCCTTGAACTGACAAAGATCCGCCTGCCTCTGCCTCCTGAGTGCTAGGATTAAAGGCGTGCACCACCACGCCTGGCTCCGTTCATTCTTAATAACGCCATTTTCTGCTTTGCTTATTCCCCCAAGAACCCACATCTTTCATTTATTTTTTGTTTTGTTTTGATTTTTTGAGACAAGGTCTCCCTGTGGCTGTAGCTGTCCTGGAACTCACTCTGTAGACCAGGCTGGCCTTGAACTCACCAAGATCTGCCTGCCTCTGCCTCCTGAGTGCTGGGATTAAAGGCATGCGCCACCATGCTCGGCTGTATCTTTCATTTTCATTGGCATGAGACAAGGAACGTCTTTGAGGGCCGTGTCTGGCCTCTGAGGTCCTTGGGTCATGTACAAAGGTCCCTCCCATTGTTCTCAGAAACCATCACCCTGATATATAAGCTGGTTGTTCTAAGATTAATTCACACAGAGTCAATCCCAAAACAAGAACAGTCCTAACAAATTATAGCAACAGTAGAACATTTGAAATTCATTCACAGCTTCTCCTTTGCACACTATTGCCTTGAAGGGATCAAAATTTGTTTGGATAAGTGAGTTACTTATTATATTGAATTAATAACTAATAGTTCCTTCAATGACATATTTCTGTACACTAGTGGAGAAGGGGAAAATCCACCCATTCTGTAATGAAGAATCTATACTTAATTCTAACTTAACTGAGAAAATTTCTATTCTTTATGTAAGTATCTTATTAAAACACTATTATCCATTCAAATGGCATGTTAAAGCCAATATCTTCAAGAAAAGTAAGTGGACATTTGACCCTAGAGTGGACAACTTAACTCTACCTCTGTTTAACTTCACAGATGTTAGCAAAATGTCCTTTGAGGAGCTTTGCTTTAAGCATCCAAAGATGGCCATAGAGAAGATCAGCGAGGACTACAAAATATATTGTGAAAAAGTACCTCCAACAGGCAAGTGTTTAAACTCAGGGTTAATGTAAGGCAATTTTTCAAATCTAAGAATTTTCAAGCTCTAGAGGCATAAGGCAAAAGAACCATACTCTATCTAGAGGTGATGACTGTGCCCCCCACACACAAAGTCCTTGGAGTATCATGCAAGTAAGAGGTGATTATAAATCACTGAAGATGGTGATAATTAAGATCGTTCATTCCTTCTCTATTATCTAAGAAGGTTTTCAGTGGTTTCAGCTTCCGCCAGTTTTCCTAGAGGCAGAGATGAGCAAATGGATGTTTTTTAGGATGCGTTCTTGGGATTGACACTTATAAAGGGAATGAAGGAAACAAACAGGAAGGAAATTCTGAAGCTAGGATGACCCTTCGGAGTTGTCCCTCATTGAGCTTTTGTATGGCCACACTGACCCAGATGAGATGTGGCCGCTGCACTCAACAGTACTTTGAGTCAAGCAGCAGAGGGTGAACTGTCCCCTGCCAATACTACTGGGAAAACGAGTGCTGTGGTTCTAAAAAGAAGATGCAGGTAGCATCCACTGTGTCCTTTGGCTTCCTTTCCTCTAATCTGCACATTCTTGCTCGGTCCCCTTCTCACACTGGGTCAGCCTTTGTGTGCATAGCCCCCTTGTTCAGATTCAGTTCTGAATTCCTCAGCTAAATGGTCCTTCACAGGAACACTCTGCTTGCTGTAGTTGGGCTTCTAAGTCCTATGGGAAAGTTCTATGGGGAAGTTCTCACTCTACCTGAGATCTGGCATTCCACTGTGGCTCATTCCTCCCTTTGGTGCTATCACTTACCTACCTTGTTCTAATGATTTCACCCCTCAGTGATTTAGAATTTAAGATAAATACAAAGCCATCACTTAAAAAAAAAACCTCTGTCTCTTTCACTCTTCTAGGATATGATATTGATTCTGCTCTATCATCATTCATGCTCGGATAACACTCCTGAGACCAATATGGTGATCCTGCCAATTACCAAGTAGCTTGATCCCAAGTAAACATTTTAAGGATTGGAAAAATTACTATTATGGATTTAGGGACCCAGTGGACTCAGTGAGACCTGGACCTAGAACAGGACTCCATTTACATCTGATAAACACCTTCTCTAATGGAGCCTATGATGACATTCTGGGTATCCAGACAACTGCGTGTTACCCTTCCACAGGTGTTTTATTTCCCTTTCCAGGTGTTGTGATAAAATACCCTGAAAAAAGCAACTTTATGAGAGAAAGGGTTTATTTGGCTTATATTCTAGGTTCCAGTCTGTCATTTGCCAGGAAGTCAAGGCAGGAAGTTAAAGCAACTAGTCACATCCATAGGCAAGAGCACAGAGAAATGAACACATGCTGGTTTTCTTTACTCTTTCACAGTCTGGAGAATGGTACTGCCTACCTTTAAGTTGGGTTTCCCTATACCAATGAATGATATTAAGGTAACAATCCCTAACAGACATGCCTGCAGGCCAACCTGATCTATTGAGACTCTCTTCACAGGAGATTCTGGATTGTGTCAGGTTGACAATTAAAACTATCATAACAGGTATACAGTTACCACAGTAAACAACCAAAGTCCTACCAAACACTCTAGACTTAGAGTCCTACCCTAGACTCTTAGGGTTATCATTAGTACACACTTGTCTTGTTGCATTGTAGAGTTTTCCTCATGGAAACCACTTTTCAATCAATGGATTCCAGGTTTGAAAACTGACTCAAATCTGGAAAAAAGGCATTGAATGCACACACGTGTATGTGTGTGTGTGTGTGTGTGTGTGTGTGTGCAATGTTTGTCTTTGAGTCTGTATATTTATACCTTATCTCAATCCCTAATTGCTCATCTTTTGTTTTTCGTCTGGTTTATATATTTTAAATATTTTTGTGGGCTGCCATATGGATAACATCTAGAAACAACCATCATTATCCTGTCCACAGACCTTCAAGAGTCAGATTCTTCTCATAGCAACTCTGGCTTTATTGCTTACTATAATATACCACTTTCCTTTCTTTTGACAGTAATACACTGCCACTTTGTCTCTGTGATGTGGAAGATTTATTATGTCCAGTGCTATCACAGACCTGAATTTGGCAATAGTCAGCTCTGGTGCACAGAGACGTCATCATAGAGTTTTTTTTGATTATTCTAATGCCCTTTTACTAATACATTTTACATTACTGGCTGGTAGTTTTAGAGGGCTTATATGGTCCATCCATTGAAGTATGCTTGAATTTGGAGCTTTTTCACGTCTTCCTCAAACATTAGTCTTAGACACTAGAATCTCTACTGTTAGTATAAGTCATTACTTTAGCCAAACTTCTGAGAGTCAGCCTTGTTCTACACTGGCACTGTCTCCTGGGATTCTTGCCAAAGTCTTAAACTCTGTGTCCCAGAGGAATGCTGCCATATTATTAACTCTTAACTAGCTTTATATTTTATCCTCTTTGATTCATCACTTGCAGGAGCAATCCTATACATTCCCTTTGGCTTCCTTTGATACATGCCAGCTAGCTCCCACTGCTTCTATAGAGGAGCATTAGTCTCAATGAAGCAACTTCTTTCTCTTTTTAAAGATTTTTACATTCATTACTATCATTATTATTATATTTGTATGTATGAATATGATGTGTGAGTGGGAGTGCAGGTGTATGTGTGCCATTGCACGTGTGTGGAGGTGTATGTGTGCCATTACACGTGTGAGGAGGTGGTCTGGGGTACAGCTTTTGGGAGTCAGTTTAGAGATGGACTCAAGTCCTTGGGCTTGCACTTTTATCCACTAATCATCTTGCTGGCCCCAGCTTATCTTATAGCCAAGGACAATTCTGAGACAGTGTTAGCAGTGTGCCATCGGTTGTGGAGAAAGAGTTCTTCAACTCTGGTAGAGATAACAGATAAGGGAGATGCACACTACAGCATCTGGTATAGAGCTCACAGCACAGAACAGCATGATTAACTCAGCATAATGATGAGGGAAACTTCCGTGTCTGCCTGAGTGTTTCCCTAGGGCCCACCGCTACATTTATAAAGTATATAATTTTAATTCTCTTCCTAGCTTACTATTCTCTTACCATGAACTTCTGACTTGATTCAATTAACAACTTCCATCTCAGTATCTCAGGTCTGTTCTCCCTGACACAAAGAAATGAGAAGCTGAGTCTTAACTTTTTTGCCTCGAGGTAGTATTTTTAAATGGTGCTCTAAATCATCCAACCTCTAAATTTTTTCCTCCCTTAACTCTTATTTGCTTTTTTTCTCTTAAAAATTGTAAGAGAAAAGATGAAGCAGATGCTCGATCAACTACTCTGCTATACAAAGATCATTTATTCTATCTCTTAATTATTATTCTATTTTTCTTTCTGAAAGAGTAATAGTAAATTAATTCTGTCTGATTTTCCTTAATCTATTCATATTTTCTGAAGTTTATATAAATTTAAAACAACATGTGCCCTTTGGTGTTTGGCGTCTTCAAAATTATTAGAATTGCTTGTTACAGTCTAATCTATGTCATTTATAGTTTATTGTTCTAGGTATATGTTTGACAGAACTGTGCTTCTATCTGCATCAAATGACATGTATACAGATTTCCATAGGAATCATATAGTCATATGTCATTACATTCTGAGAAATGTATCATTGAGTTCAACCATATTGAGTGTAGTAATAATTGACTTACTGCAGGCAGAACAACAGTACAACCATCACCTCATTTTTTTCCTTATTATTGCTCCTTTTAAGGAGCCTCTTTGGGTTCTGTCTTAGTTTCTTTTCCTGTTATGAAAAAAAAAAATACTCTGGTGAAAGCAACGTAAAGGAAAAAAGATTTATTCTGACTCATAGTTCAAAGTATTGTATGGTCCATCAAGGAGGGGAGTGCAGATGGCCGTAGTTTGAAGCAGCTGGTCACACTGCATTTGCCATCAGGAAGCAGAGAGTGATGAATGCCGGTGCTCAGCTCTCTTTCTCCTCTTAATAGTCCAGGATTCCAACTAGGAATCCAGTGGCTGGCTCTTCTCACCTTAACACACTCAAGATAATCCCCCACAGGCATGCCCAGAGGCCCATCTTCCAGGTGATGTTAGACTCTGTCAAATAGACAATTTAACACTAACCACAACAGGCTCCTTAATAGAAAAGAAATAAACAAGATAAAATTTATTATGATACCAGGAAGTAATTTTTAATCTATTAGATAATATAATCCTCACTGAGAAAGTATGTTCTGCTATAGAAAGAGTATTAAGATACATGAACATGATTTTTAATTCATTCAAAGTTGATGGGCATTTTCGTTATCTAGTTTTGGAGATTCTATACAGTCATGTACTGTGTTTTCATCAACAAAGGACCACATATCCCTGTGGTATAGTCCATATAGCTTTAATATGTAGTAGGCTATATCATGTAGATTTGTGTAAGTGCACTCTACAATGTCCAGACACAATCACTTAATGACACCTTTTTCAGAATGTGCTGACACATGACTATGTAAGGTTCTTATGAACATCTTTGTATATATTATTTGTGCACATTTATAAGCACATTTATGTCACATATATATCCAGGATATTTAGAGCTTTAAGTAGACATATATTCAGTTTTAATCAGCAATTCTAATCATTTTCCAAAGTGTTTTTATGAATTTGTTTGAATAACAGGATATGGAAACCTAATTGATCTACAACCTCCCAAATTTGATTTTTTGATGTACTGAATATTTTTACTTAGAGCTGTCTGTCATTCCCCTCTGATTCTTTGTGCCACCTCAGTCATTAAATATGTATCCATACCTTCATGGGTTTCTTTCTACACTCTGAGCTTGTCTATTTATCAAGTTTGCACAGATAAAGCTATATTGATTGAGATGTTTATGGAAAGTATTGATTGGTTGAATTAAGTTCCCTTTTCCTTACCTCCTTCAGACAGGAAAAGCTTTTTAACCACTTGTATCTACAAAATTGTCAAATATCTTAAAAAAAAATTTAAAACAGAAAGGTTTTCCATTTTTTAAAGTCCTAATCTTTGTGTTCACTATGGCTTTAACACTGCAAATTAGGTTTATATCCACCCTTCTAGTTTTTAGCTTCTTTTCTAATCATTATTGTTTAATTTATTTTAATTTCTCGCAGGTTGATTTATGACTTTAAAAATATGTTACTCACCCGGCATGATGGTGCATGCCTTTAATCCTAGCACTCGGGAGACAGAGGCAGGAGGATCTTTGTTAGTTCAAGGCCATTCTGGTCTACAGAGTGAGTTCCAGAACAGCTGGGGCTACAGGGAGACCCTGTGCCACACCAACTCCAGTGTCGTCTGTGTGAGCAATGATGAAAGTCATAATAACAGACGGGAGATATGTGTCTTTCGAGGCTAAGCTCCCTGGTGGTCCCTGGCAGAATGCTCAGCCTTAGCTTCCAAGATCATGACGCACTACAAAGATGTTATGCTTCTTGAGTGTTGGACTTCGCACACTGTCATTTGATTCTTTTCCTGAGCTCTGCACAACCTCAGTCCCAGACAAGAAACAGTTAAATGTGTCTGGAAATGAATCAGGGGAACAGAAGCTTCATGAACCTAAGCAAAATCATACAGAGAAACAGAATCTAAAGGCTCCTTTGTCCTAGAAGCCCCCACAAAGATATTATGAATGAAAAACATTACACTGAGTGATATCATAGGTCAGTTACAAATAATAAAAGTGTTTTTCCAGATTTAATAAGAATAAAGGCTCGGTCCTTTAAGCAGGAAGCTACATCTGATAAAATTAGTAAGATAAAAGTCTTAGTTACAGTTATGCATGTTAAAATGTAATACTTAGTTAGAGGCACGCGGCGGGCTTTCTCCTTTAAGAGAAACAGAGCTAATTAAGAGGCTTAGCCCGATTTTCCCAAGGCTGCTTGTGTCCCAAGGCTGCTTGTACAAGCAGCCTTGGGAAAATCCGGCTCCAGGAAGGATGAGAAACACCAAATTGGAACTTCTAAACAGAGACAAACTGTTTTACTGTTTTGTTGCTTATCTCCCCTGCCCGATTGATGTGTAAATTTATCTGACTTGCTGTCCTTGGAAACCCAGGTGTGAGTTCCTTTGGTAATGAGCCTTTTGTTCCCGAGAGAAGAGTGCTAACTCTTATCCGCTTTCCCTGCTTTTGTATAAAACCTTTGACTTGCTCTCAGTAAAGTGCAGCAGATTCAAAACCATATTTCTGGTGTCATTTCTGACTGACATCGCCCAATCCGTGCCCTCCTTCAAAGACTCTGGTTCCCGCAGATTGAGTGAGCCCACCGTTGGGATGGTTTGCGGCACCCTGTCTCGAAAAGACCAAAAAAAAATGTTACTTTTAATCCAGAATTTTTTATGTGCTGTCTTAGGACTGTTTTGTTCATAGAGTGTTGCAAGTTTTCTGTTCTTCTTTTCTTATATCTAGTCTTCTATAGTCTGAATCTCATTTTTCAATCACTTCATTTGCATTTATTTAGAACCAACATACATTCCTACTGCTATCATTTTTGTATGCTGCTGTCACTGAGAGTATTATCAAATCACACAATAATACTCTGTCAGTGTACATTGTATTTAATAAGCACCTTAAACCATTGAACATATAACTAGGTCATGTTTTCATTTCTAGCATTGAGATAAATCTATCCCTGCCTTTGATGAGTTCATAGTCAATGTTTTTTCTTCTATACTATGAACTGCATTTTTTTATTGTGTCCTAGGCATGAAACAGCTTTGGCCACCAAGTTAGGCAACAGGCTAGGATGAACAAAGGACTACAATCTGCCCTGCCCCTGATATAAGGGCAGCACCACCATATGAACTGCATTTTTAAAATATAGGGTCTCACGTAGTAAAAAGTTACTTAAAACTCACTATGTAACTGAAGGTGACCTTGAACTTCTGATCCTCCTGCCTCTACTTCCCAAATGCTGGAGTTATAGGCAAGGGCCTTCATCCTAGTTTATGAAGTACTAGAGCTTGAACCCAGGGCATCATACATGGTAGGAAAGCACTCCACCAACTGAGCTATGTCCTCAGTCCCCAAAAGGGTTTTCTTAGTGATAAGATCCATGACTCTATTTTCTTCTAAAACATTTAAATGTATTTCTTATATTAATTATTCTAAATTGCATTAACTAACCAGACACATACTCTAAATTGTATACAAGGTGCTAGAATATTATTTCAGGAGAAGCACTTTAGTTAAAACAAGAAGGCGAGTGGAACTCCTTAAAGTTGAGATCAAGAACCAGTAAATTTCATGATTACAAAGTAAAACTTTCAAATGGTAAAAGGAAGTGGTTCAGAGAAGACGGCTGCAGTATCAAGGAAAACAATGGCAGATGGGCGGTGGTTCAGTTAAAGCAGCAGATTGGAAGATGAGGGCCATGAAAAGTACACTGGACGTGGTCTCAGCAGTCCCTGAGGAAGGGGGCCTCCGGGCTTAACAGCCCACAGGCTTATCTAACACAGCTTGGCCTGGCGTCAGTCGCTGAGTATCTAAGGCCTGAGATAGTAGCTGTGGCTTTTCCATATGTATCTAATATCTGGCAAATGTCCTAGCTATTTCATTCCCTCTTATTCTCTCCTTTGTTGTTACTTTGTGGGATTTTTTTTTCAGATTTTACAGTGGAAATTACCAAGCAACCAAAGTACTTGCAGTCACACAGGAAAGAATCCTTTGTTAAAAAAGCTGATATAAGGAAGCCCTCAATGAGACCCAGGTAAGATGGGGGATCTGGGTTCAGTAGCATCTCCAAGCAGACTTCCCTTCTGTGTGTAGGTTCCCAGAGTTTTTCCTGTGTATCAGATATATATGAACAAGAATACTTTGAATGTTAAACTACTGTTTAGTTTATAAAGACAGCACTATGTAATATATATTGCAAAATACCTTCTTAAAACAAGCTTTCACAAACATCCTTTTAAAATACTTATTTTCACAATTATATATATGTATATAATGTCCTTTGATAATAATATTCCCTCCATTACTCTTCCTTATCTCCTTCTCCCTCCCACCAAACTCCTCCTCCTTCTTAGCAAATCTTCCTCCCACCTTCATCTCCATGTGAGTGGCCCAATGCATTTAATCAGGGTTTCTTCCATGAAGTCTGGATGAGGGTTTATTTCCTAGAACAAGGGTAGACTGCCAGTGGCTGCACTGAGAACCGAACGGCTCTTCTTACCCCAGTAACCAATGCCTGCAGCTCCTCGGGGAGGGGTGGAGTCTTGTGAGCCCCTCCTCCATCCATGATAGACTGTGAATGGACCCAGTCTTGTGCAAGTTGCCACTGCTGGGGCATGTTCCTGAGTGCAAGAAACATATGTGTCCAAAAGATAGCAATTCCCAGCCCTCCTTTGCATGCGCTGACTCCTACATTATTCCTGTCTACTCTCTCAAGATGTCCCCTGGACCTTGGCAAGCATGATATAGATGTCCAGTTTAGGGCCACTTATTTTGAGCACTTTGACCAATTATGTCTCCACATTGTCGCCGCCATGGGTGTCCTTCCGCGTTAGTCTGTATGTCTCTACTTCCTCGGTGTGTGGATGCAGCATGGTTTATTTAATCCTATCCTTTCTCTGGGCATTTACATTGTCTCTAAGTTTTCGTTGCTGTAAATATTATACATACCTTGACTTATCTGAAGGAGTTTGGGTTCTGCACTGCTACACATCTGGTTTCTTCTTGTCTTTCCACTTGTTATCAATCTGCGAGTCAGTCTCTGCTAGGTAAAGACTCTTTGGCATTTCTTTTTTTTTTTTTAACTTTTAATTCATTTATTTTAACTTTAGGACAGTACATTTATTCATGACTTAAATGAAACACAATAAATAAAAATATTCCAAAGCTAAGAAGAAAGCTTTAAAAACTGGATAGAAAACGACATAAAAACAGAAATAAATCAGATGCTGAAACCGAATAAAGCACCAGGATATCTAGGTGTGGTGGCACACACCTATAATCCCAGCACTTGGAAAACAGAGGCAGAATGATGGAAAGTTCCCAGCCAGGCTGGGCCACATGCACGATAGGAGCTGTCTCAAAAAACCAAAAACACTGAGGTATCTATACAGTCAAAAGTAAGTGAATTGGCCTGAACCTTACCCATTAAGTATAATTATCTAATTCAGTGCTGGGTATATAGTATAAGGGTGCAATGCTGCCCTCTCATGTGGAAGGCCTGGTATTTTTCTCCAGTGCCATAGGAAAAAATAAACAGAAGCCCTCATTTAAATCCTAAATCCACTAAAACATCCTTCCTTCTCTGAGTTTCTGTAACTCATAATATACTTCTTTCTATTGCCCATATTGTTTAAACAGATAAGAATTCTTTCTCAAAGTACACAGTAAGTTTCACCCTAGACTTTCTAATATCTAGCACTTTACATAATTCTTAACAAGTATCCAGGAAACATTGGTTGGAATGTATTTATCTATCTATTTATTTTGGCAAATGGTTTCCCACAATTCAGTTGGAGTGGGAAGCAGATGTGTATTGGTCACAGTAGGTGGAATCTCGGAGAGTCAAATATAGATTATATACACAAAAGCAACATCTAATGGGTAATTAATTGCCTGCATAAAAGGCCATTTTGCTTTTGCCTAACTCTGCAAAAGCACTCTACTACTGAGTTATACCCTCAGCCCCAATTTTCATTCTGAAAGTAAAGTTGTAGTACAGTTCTCTTCACAGTATTTAAATGAAAAAAAAAGGTACGATTTATTACAATTAAAGAACAATTATTAACTGTAAATGCTACTCTACATTACATTATCAAAACTTGTGGTTTATGAATAATCCAAAGAGAGCATGTTAGAGTGAAGTTATTCAAAGGTCACCTTCATGCCACACTCTTGCTCCTTGCGATGATAATCCTCAAAAACCTTAGTTACCTCTTCAGCCTTCTTTCACATGATGCCTGAATTCTAGCTACTCCATTGCAGAGAGTCCATAAGAGCATTCAGAATACTGCAAATCTGTTGAAGATTCTTTCATACTCTATCTACATGCAGCAGGTTAAAGGGCCCGCTCCGTTCCTTCAGAAACTCCTCCAAAGGAGTCAACAGATGTTCCAATTCTTTCTGCTGCAACAGGATATAATCCAATTCTTGTTCCAACCTGTTCTGATCCAGTTTCACCTTTTCCACTTCATTATGCAAAAGGGTAATCTCCCCTCCATTCTCCACCAGTGCAGGGTTCCAAACATTGGCTTGTTGGCCTGGTAAAGATAGTGCCTTTCAGGATCTGGTATCGGAAGGCTCCACTTGTTCGTACTCTCCAGGTGACCATAAGCCATCACAGGTGTGAACTTAGAGGCAACTCGAGATCACTGTCCGGTCTGCGAAGCCCAGGCACAGGCCTGTCAGGCCACGCTTCGAGGAAAGGGGCCGACCAGTACCCTGACCTACTCCTGCAGGAAAGCAGCGACCTCGTAGGTAGCTGAGAGCTGAAGGAGTCTCTCTGTGGCATTTCTTCCAGAAGTCAGCATCCCCTTTCTTCCCATCTCCTCAGCAGAAGCACTACCTATACCTAAAAAGTTCCTCGAGTGCTACTTACCATGTGCTACATTTTATGATTTATACTTTTTAGGTATGTTTTCTTCTTTCTTGATTATAATGTTCTCTTAGACCAATTCACTTATCCATTTGTTTATTCATTTCTGTCAGTTCTTATCCGTCAATCTAGATCTAGCTAAGTGAAGGTTCTTTTCTAGATAATGAAGACACAGTAGTAAACAAAAAATGAGAATCAAAATCTCTGCCTAAATACTTTTCAGAGAAAAGCCTCCCACAGGAATGCCTTCTGTCTCGTACAGCATTTGCTGCAGGCTGTGAATCTTCTGTCGGTTCTAAATACTCTGAATAAATATTTTCCTCCTTGAATAATGGAAATTATTTCCTGAAGGTCAAGCACCTATTTCTCTCTTTTTAATCTGTTCTACTTACTATTCTCTACTCTGTATAAATATTTACTTATAACTTAAATGACCGTGGATGTCATAAGTCTTTTCTTTTATAGTTTTAATTATTTTTATTTTATGTGTCTTGAGTGTATTGCCTACATGTGTGTAAGTGCACTCCTGTCATGCAGTGCCCTCAGAGTAAGAAGAGGGTGTCAAATGCCCTGGAACTGGAGTTTCAGACAGTTGTTAGCCACCATGAGGGTGCTGGGAATCAAACCCAGTCCTCTGCAGAGCGGCCAGTGCTGAGCTGCCTCTCCAGCCCCATAACAGTCTTTTCTAAATCATGGGAGTCATACGGTCCAGTTTCATGAC
The DNA here is from genome assembly GCA_009823505.1 of Rhizomys pruinosus. NCBI lineage: Eukaryota > Metazoa > Chordata > Mammalia > Rodentia > Spalacidae > Rhizomys > Rhizomys pruinosus. The sequence continues at coordinate 2,337,075 of VZQC01006507.1, forward strand.
TTAAGATCTTGGTTCAGGGGCTGGAGAGATGGCCTAGCAGTTAAGAGCGCCGACTGCTCTTACAGAGGACCCAGGTTCGATCCCCAGAACCCACATGGCAGCTGAGAACTGTCTGTAACTCCAACTCCAGGAGAACTCCAGTTCCAGGGGAATCCCAGACCCTCTTCTGACCTCCGCGTCATTGCAGGACACGGGTGCACAGACCTACATGCAGACAGTACATTCATACACATAAATAAATAAATAAAATATTTTAAAAAAAGATCTTGGTTCAGATCAGAGAGGCCACCACTGCAATTCTCTTAAGCCTGTAGTCTGGAGGCAAATAAGGACCCTCAGAGACTTGCCGAGGGCCGCGTCTAAGGAGACAAAAGGGAGGGGGACAGAAAACATTTGAATATGTATAATGGAGGAATACTTTCATTGTTTGATTAAGGCCTACAAATAATAACATGAATTCCATGTAGACTAAACTCAAAGAGATTTATACCTAGACATATTACGAACTGTTGATAGACAAGGAGAAAAATCTATAGTAGTCAGAAAAAGGGCTTGTCATGTTCCAAGGACCCTATCTCAACAACAACAACGACAAAAAACAACAATCAGTGCTGAAAGAGAGAACTGTAAACAAACTGAGACTGTGAGGAAATGAAAGGATCAAATGAGACAAATTAGAATCAATAAAACTTTTTTTTCTTTTTTGGAAACAGGGTCTCCCTGTAGCCCCAGCTAGCCTGGCACTCACTGTGTAGAGGGGCTGGCCTTGAACTCACATCCACCTGCCTGTGCTTCCCAAGTGCTGGGATTAAAGGTATGTGCCAAGCTAAAAGCAACAAACTTCTAGAAATGCCCAAATTATTAATCTGACTCAGGAGATATTTTAGGCGTTAGTAAATCTATAGCAACAACAACAAAAAGAGAAAAATTGGAAAAAGTACTGATATAAAACTAGATCTCTGAAAAGACCAAAAAAAAATTGGATCTCCGTGATGCTGCTCAAAAAAATAGTTTAAGTCAGGTATGGTGGTGCACGCCTTTAATCCTAGTACTTGGGAGGCAGGATCTCTGTGAGTTCAAGGCCAACCTGGTCTACATAGTGAGTTCTAGGACAGCTGGGGCTATAGGGAGACCCCGACTCAAAAAGACTAATAATAATAATAATAATAATAATAATAATAATTTTAAAAATTATATGGCATAGCCTGGATTGTGTCACTGGAGAAGTCTATGAATTATTTAAAGCAAAAATAACAATATTTCATGAGCTCTTTTAAAGAAATAGAAGAAACTCTTGCCAACTTATTCTGTGAGGCCAATATGATCTTGTGTTCCAAACCATAGATGTCAAAAGAAAACCACAGGCTAGTACTCCTTCTTTAACCTAGACAGATGATCAACAAATATTGGCAAACCAAACCCAGTAACAAAAAATATCATGTAGCATAATCAATTGGAATTTGCCTGAAGAATACAAGGTTGTGTTAACAGCACCACCACACCCACCCCCAAAAATTGAAAATAGTGAGGGTTCTCTAGAAGAACAGAACTAATAGAATGAATATACATAAAGTGCTTTAAGAGTCTAGAGCCATGGCTCAGCAGTTAAGAACACTGGTTGTTCTTGGGGGCTGGAGAGATAGCCTAGCGGTTAAGAGCACCGACTGCTCTTGCAGAGGACCCGGGTTCAATCCCCAGCACCCACATGGCGGCTAAGAACCGTCTGTAACTCCAATTCCAGGAGAACTCCAGTTCCAGGAGAATCCAAGACCCTCTTCTGGCCTCTGCGGCATTGCACAACACGGGTGCATAAACCTACATGCAGACAGTACACTCGTACACATACAAAAATAAATAAAATTAAAAAAAAAAAACACTGGTCGTTCTTGCAGAAGACTCAGGTTTGAATCCCAGAACCTACCTGGCAGCTAACAACTGTCCATGACTCCAGTTCCAGGAGATCCGACAGCCTCTTCTATTCTCCTTGGGCATCACATGACACCAGGGCACTTACATACATGCAGGCAGTACACTTATACACATAAAATAAAAATAATAAATAAAACATTTTTTAAAAGAACTTTATTATTCTTATGTGATGTGGCCAGAGTAGTCCACCAATGGCTGTCTTACACTAGAGAGGCTGAGAACCTAGTAGTTTCTTAGTTCACAAGGCTGGATGTTTCACAGTATCAGTCTGGCACTGAAGACTTGGAAGATGCTGGAGAGCTACTGGTCCTCCTTCTGCATCTATGAAGGAGGAATGCTGCAGCAATGGCAACAGAACAGATGTACTTGCCAGTGCGATTGAAAGCGAGTAGGCAAAAACATTTTCCTCATCTCCCTTTTATCTGGGCTACCACTGGAAGGTGCCGCCACCATTTAGAGTGGTCCTTTCCTCAAATAATCCTATCAAGGAAATCTGTCACCAAGAGGGATTCTAAATCCAGTCAAGTTGACAACCAAGATTAACCATCACATAAATCATAGTAAATAAGCAAGAAGGCAAATTTACATAATTCTCAATTGATATCGACAAAGCCTCTCATGAAATCCACCATTTACGTGCATGATGTCTTAAAATTCTCAATAAAATTAGAAAAGAGATCTCATTCTGATAAGGCACATCCATCAAAAACCTATAACTAGTATCAAACACGTGGATGTGTGTAGAGAACTTTGGATAACAACCATGATGTAAAATTATATTAAATGGGCAGTTGAAAATTGGGAGTGGGGCTCCTGGCAACTGGAAAAATAGTTTCACCCTTTCAATGAAACTGAAAAAGCCCAGAGGGAACCCAGCTCATGGCAGGAAGCACAGTTAGACAAAAGCAAACAGGACTGTAAATGAGACATGAACTTCAGCTCTGTTCAAGAAACACTGAAAAAGAAATCAGCAGGAGGAATTAAGAAATATAAATTAATAACTGTTGTTCAGTCATGCTCTGTTCATAGAAATAACTGTGCCACAACTGCCTGCAAATTGGTTTTACATGAAGGATGCTTGTGCTCATAAATTATTACTTATTGTTAAAAAATGAAAAAAAGTAATAAAAAAAAAGAAATGTCTCCTGAAATCAAAGCAGCAGAGAGCTGGGGAGGCACCCCAGGACAAGCCTCAGCCCTCAGGAGCCTCCAATCCAGCTGTGGGATTTGGTGAGACTCTGGAGACCATCATGGTCAGTGGTGGAGAGAAATCTTGTTTTGTCATGCTCTGTGACTCAGCAGGTAGTGGAAGGCACCTTATTGACAGAGAATTTACTGGGAGAAACTGACCTACCTTAGGCATCTAAGATCAGGAAACAGCCACAGGTCAGGTAGCCTCGCTTCAGCCTCCCACAGCCCTTGTGTGAGGGAAGGCCCATTGTTCTAGGTAGCTTATGTGTCGCTGTGATGAAACACCATCCAAAATCAACTTTAGGGAAGAAAGGGTTTATTTGACTTATACTTCTCCATCATTGAGAGAAGTCAGGGGAGAAGCTCAAGGCAGGAGCCTTCAGGTATAGTGGGAAGTTTGCAGTACTATGGTAATGGAGCTGGACAGAGAAGGGGCAGTCTGGAGCCTTCCCTTCTGCCCCCTGTGGTCACCCTGAATACCATGGTGCATGCCTTTAATCCTAGGAGAGGCAGAGGCAGGCGGATCTCTGTGAGTTCAAGGCCAGCCCAGTCTACAGAGTGAGTTCCAGGCCAACTGGAACTATAGGGAAAAAAAAAAAAAAAAAAAAGCCTTCTTTGTTTGACAAGGATATGTTATCTGTAAACCAGGATGCCACATTCCTGTGGACTTTGTGATTGCTTGTTACCTGTGAACCACTTATTTTACCACTTATGTGTTACATGCTCTTTGATTGCATTTGTCACAGGGTATAAAGGATCTCTGAGTCAGGCTGCTGATTCCTATGTGGAACAATCCAGGGGTCAGCCCGCTAGTGGGTTAGCCCATTGGTGTGAGCCCACTAGCATGAATAAACTCCCTCTCCTCACCTCAAAAAATAAAAATAAAAAAGAAATAACTGTGCCAGTTGGGAGTTGTTTTGAATGCATAGTGTAAAAAGCAAGCTTCCCTTTGGGGGAAAAATTCCTTTTAAAATATCTCTTCCTTTGCTGGTGGATCCAGGAAGAAGGTGGGGGTTGGGGTGGGGTAACATGGCCAAAATGCATTGTATGCATGTATAAAATTCTCATACAATTAATAAAAATATTATATTTAAAAAATACTTTCTCCTCTCTTCCACTGAGGCTGTAGAAAGACATAACTAAGTTTAGGAAGAATGGATAAAAGCTCAAGTTCACATCTGAGGAAATAGAGTTGATAATTCATCCACCATCTCTTCCCACATGCTAGAGCTTCTACACTCTGACCATTCCCTATCAGAACAGATGCCAGGTCTGTATCCCTTTCCCTCCAACCAATGAAGTGCTCTTGTTTTCCAGAAACATGACTGAAGTCCTCCTGGACAGTCAGCACTTGGAGTGCTTCAGGGAGTTCCTGAAAGAACGGAAGGCTGAAACCCCTTTGCAATTCCTGATAGCTGTGCAGAAGGTCAGTTCGGAGACCAATGAAAAGATGTACAAGTCTTCTTTGGAAAATATAACCAAGACCTACTTCCATGACAAAGTTTCTCCTGGTATGCAGCCTTTTCTCCTGATTCTCCTTTCAACTTCTTAGGGAATTCTGGGAAACAGCCTCCTTAGGTTCATTTTGAGAGGAGAAAAATGTCAGGATGCCAATGAGATGGAAGGTTTACTTCAGGCATGGTGGCTGGCCTGCCTGTGTCGGGATTAGGATGACCAGCCTTAGAATGTCCCCAGAATGGCAGTTTTATACCCAAGCACACAAGGAAGTGGGCTTACAATGAAATGGGTGTGGGAAGATTGAAAGGCTTTTTCCTGATGCAAAACAGGCCAGATCAAACCAGATTAACAAAGTATAAAAGGAGGTTTATTAGGACACACTACGGGAGGGTCCACCAGTCTCAGAGAGGGAGGCCAGGGGGGTTTTATAAGTTCTGGGATGAGAAAGATGAGGTGATGATGGTGAGACAAAGCATGTACTTGTTAGGGCAAAACTGGTGCAGTGGGAGGGGACAAAGTGGTCTTTAGTGTTCGTCATGAAGCTGGAATGTAAGCATATATGGTCTTAGGCTGTGCTCTCATTGTGGCTGGCTACATCAGGAAGTTGCATCAGCTGCCTGAGATGAGGCAGGCTTTTGACCAGATAGAAGGGTGGTAGGCACCATCTTTAGATCTCCAAGCCCAGGCCCTGCCTAACAAAAATAAGAGAATGGGTGTAGATGGGTCTGTGTCTGGTATCAGAAGAAGCATCTTGAGAGAAACTGGGATTTGTGGCTGGCATCAGTAGAAGCATCTCGAGATAAACTGAGGCTGTGACCAGTATCAGTAGAAGCCTGATTGGAGCAACTTTCTCAGAACTTCTACTTCATTTAGCTTCCTGGAAAATCCCCAACTTAGGTGGGCTTATGATCTTACAAGCCTGATTTAACAAAAGCCCCTAGAGAGAGCAGAAAAGAACAGTGGCCACATGGGTGCAATATGGAAACATAAAGAATATGAAAATATGAAATGAAGGAGCTACTGAAATGAGTCCTTAACATTTTTATTTTACTTTAACCTCTCATCTTTGAAATTTAAATGGGACTAAGACAGTACTTTATCTACAAATACTCTCCCTCACAACATTCCAAACAGCCTTGGAGGATTTTCAAATTGTGGAAGGCTCAGAATAAAAAGCCAGAGCGAGAACAGGGGGCCATGAGCCTCTAAGGAAAATGGCCCCAGATACTCCAAACAGTGGCCGGAAATGGTGGCTTTTCAATCTCTCTTTCTCATTCTCTCTCTCTCTCTCTCTCTCTCTCTCTCTCTCTCTCTCTCTTTCTCTCTCTCTCTCTCAGAGGAAATTCTGCAATGCGATGCTCCTCTTGTCAAAGAAGTGGTTCATATGCATCACATCAACACCACCACATTGCTCATGCTCCAGAGCTTAGTCGCAAAGTCTTTGGAAGAAAAGTGGTGAGTAGCACTACAAAGGCCAGATTCTTTCTTTATGGCGGGATTCTTTCTTTATGGTGGGATTCTTTATGGTGTTGCCAGCTGCCTTTTAAACCCACATTAAACAAAAGTGGCTTAATCAAGTCTCATAGCACACTGTCAGAAAAAGAAAGAGCCTGCAATAGAAAAGGCCACACTTACCAGCTGGGCGTGGTGGCGCATGCCTTTAATCCTAGCACTTGGGAGGCAGAGGCAGGCGGATCTTTGTGAGTTCAAGGCCAGCCTGGTCTACAGAGTGAGTTCCAGGACAGCCAGGGCTACAGGGAGACCCTGTCTCGAAAAGACCAAAAAAAAGAAAGAAAAGGCACACTTACCTCAAAATCTCCTGTCTACCTACATACCCCCACCTTATCTCACTCCGTCCCCCCCACACACACACCTTCTTCCTCTTCTGAGGAAGAATACAGTGCTGATCAGGAAAGACAGGCCAACATTAACGAAAAACTGAAATGGAAAGAAGAGTACTTTGGAATCATTCACCATTCTGCTGACTTGGAACAAGGCTTGCCTTGACTGTTATGTTTTATGTGCTATGGTTTTGTTTTCTTTAACATTGACATTTTTTGTCTCTCTTCTGGCAGGTTTAAGGACTACCAAGACATGTTCCCACCACGTTTAGTGGAGGTAGAACCCGAGTTTCAGGCTCTGCCTAGGAAGCCCTCAAAGTCAACAACACACCTATACCATTCTCAGGTCAGTGAGAAAGAGAAAATATGACAGTACCCCCAGGAAAGCCATTGTCCAGAGTGTCAACTGCACAAAAGATTGTCCCTGGTAACATGTAATCGCTCAAGCGATTACTCCTGGGAGTGGGCAGGTTTTTTAAGCCCCATTTTACAAAGGGAGAATCTGAGGTTAAGAAAAGAAAGTACTGGGAAATTCCTCTGCTCTGCTTGTGATTGACAGGAAGTTATAGAAACGGGTGGCTGGGTGTGGTGGCGCACGCCTTGAATCCTAGCACTTGGGAGGCAGAGGCAGGTGGATCTTTGTGAGTTCAAGGCCAGCCTGGTCTACAGAATGACTTCCAGGACAGCCGGGGCTACAGGGAGACCCTGTCTCAAAAAGAATAAAAAAAAAAAAAAAAAAAAAAAGAGAAAAGGGGTTTAAGACATATTGGACATCAATCTGTCAGTGTTTTATTTTTCCCGAAATATTTTTTTATGTTTTTATATTTTTTATAGTTTTTATTGAATGTTGTGCATTTTATACATCTTAATCATATTTAGATTCCCTCCCCTATTTCTACCCCCCCAGTAACCCTCTACCAGATTTCATGCATTCTGTCATGAATGCTAATGCCTATCAAGTCAAGTTTGTGTCCCCAGATGTCCCTTCATATGAGTTCATCCACTGGAGTCTGGTCAGCCTTTCTAGCCTCACTCCTTTATTTTATTTTATTTTTTGTTGGACAAAGGTTAAACTTTTGTTTTTCATTAAGCACATTCCACACTACAAAGCCCTCATAGTATCTGTACAGTTTAACAGTTCCAATAGCTGTTAAGACACAAATCTATTTCAAACAGGTAATTGGCAAACATAATTACATGTTAGATTTAGACTATCCCAGTGCTTTAACACATCAACATAGCAGTAATTTAGAGTTGCTCAATTATAGTCAGCAACGTAAAAAGTCCAGAGTGCACTGGGAATTACTTCTCATTCCCCGGGCGTTGGAATTTCTAGTGCCAAAGTCCCCTGCTACAATTCAGTAGGCACAATATATAAAACCACACCCACCCAGGGCCCAGGGACCACTGAGAAAGCGGGAGTGGAAGGCTTGTAAGAGCCAGGGGCAGCACATGACCATAGGAAACTGAGTCGTCCAGGCAGCTGAGAACTTGCTTACATAAAGGTCCAGTGCATATGTGAAGGCCATGATTTCCCACGAAGCCAGAGGAACTTCTATATTAGACATGCAAAAACAACAGAAAACTCCAATGGTTCAGAACTCCCCTCCCTCCTTCCCTTCCCTCCTGCTGGTCACTCCTACCAGGTGGGTGATCAGCATAAGGTGAACTGGCCAAAGCTGAGCCTCGGTCACCACCACTGTCCAGTTCCCCCTCTCTTTATGGACAGAAGCCTATTTTCTTTACACTGTGAGACTCCACCTCTCAGAAAGAAAATGAACTTAGAAGCATGTGAGATTGACATATCAAAAAAGTAAAAAAAGGCAAAAGCAACACAGTAAACAAATCATCCCCCCCCCAAACACACACACACACACACACACACACACACACACGGTGTGCGTCCAGACCTGGGTTATGTCCTAGGACCGCGTGGTAGTGGGGAGTGACTACCACAAACTGAGCTATTTTTCCATTTTACAAATACATTTATCCATCTCCAAACACACACACACACACACACACACACACACACACACACACACACACACACTGATCCCAGGGTGTTCTCAAGCCAAGGACAGGTGGGACCAAGTCCTTCCCTCTAGTCAGAGACTGTACTTCCATGGGAAGACAGCCTCACTCCTTTAAAGAAGACCAACTCTCCATCACCCAGCAGCAGTCAGCTACTAACAGTTCTTTGGCTAAGGTTGGAGCCTCCTGCCTATTTCCTCAGTTCTGTGCTGGTTTTTTTGTCTGGTTTGAGTTTGCATGAGTCTTGTGTATGCTGTCACCATTGCTATAAGTTTATATGAGCAAGTTCCCAGCTGCCTGGACAACTCAGTTGTCTATGGTCATGCACTACCCCTAGCTCTCACAATCGTTCCACTCCCCCTTTCTCAGTGGTCCCTGGGCCCTGAGTGGGTGAGGTTTAATACTGGAGTCCTATCCAGGGACACTCATGCTACAGTCTCCTATCTCTACAGTTTGGCCAGTTGTGACCTTCTGTATTAATTGCCCTCTGTTGTATAAGGAAGCTCCACTGTGAGAGTTGAGAGACGCATTAGTGTTCTCTCTACTCCCTGTTCCACTATGTTCCATGAGCCTTAGGTGTAGAGGTTCCACTGTAGATGTGTCATTTACAGCTGGGCATCTCACAGAAACATTCGGTGTTTTACTGCAGCAAGCTTACTTGGAGGACGTGGATTGACCATGAAGCCAAATTGTTTTGCTAATCTTTCTGTACCCAAGTTAGACTGACTTACATATCCAGTCACTGGCAACTTAAGCCTCCACACACCAGCGTTAAGCCCCTTATAGTATAAAAGGCCTAGAATAAATGGAGAGATGGCTCAGCGGTTAAGAGTGCCGACTGCTCTTGCAGAGGACCCAGGTTCCATTCCCAGCACCCACATGGTGGCTAAAAACTGTCTATAAGCCTGGCATGGTGGCACACGCCTTTGATCCTAGCACTCGGGAGGCAGAGACAGGAAGATCTCTGTGAGTTCAAGGCCAGCCTGGTCTACAAAGTGAGTTCCAGGCCAGCTGGGACTATGGGGAGAGCCTGTCTCAAAAAAAAAAAAAAAAAGAAAAAACTTTCAACCTTTTTAATTTTTTTACTTTTTGATAACGTAATATATGTTTTGTATTTATATAATTTCTACCCCCTCTTCTCTTGCCTCCATCTCTTCCTGTGTCCCCCACACACTTCCTCTTAAGTTCATGACCTCTTCTATAATTTTCATTGTTACGCATAGATACATAAATTTATGTGTATATACAACCTGCCTAGCCCATTTAGTGNGGGAGGGAGGAAGGAAGGAAGGAAGGAAGGAAGGAAGAAAGAAAGAAAGAAAGAAAGAAAGAAAGAAAGAAAGAAAGAAAGAAAGAAAGAAAGAAAGAAAGAAAGAAAAGAATAGCCAGTCTCAGAGGTGCTGCCAACGGTTGACACGAAGTATGCCCAGCTCCTTCTACTAAACTCAACTCTCCAGCTTATTCTTTGTTCCATAGGAAAAGAGAAGAGGGGGAGACATGGAAGAACAAGAATAGTACTCAGGAAGGTCTTCTCATATGCTTTGAAAAAGTAGATGCTCCCTCAAGAAGCTCATGCTCTGTATGTCTCAGGGTTAGCTACAGAGAAAAGTTGGAGCCCAACTCTGTCAGACTCCAAAGATAATGTTAAGATACATCTAAGCAGGATATGGTGGTGCACGCCTTTAATCCCAGCACTCAGGAGGCAGAGGCAGGGGAGATCTGTGAGATCAAGGCCAGCCTGGTCTACATAGTGAGTTCCAGGCCAGCTGGTGCTACAGGGGGACCCTACCTTAAACAAACAAAAAAGATATATCTAAAAATAAAAATAGAATTTAAATCCAACAACCCCACTATTCTAGACATGAAATGTGTGACTCTCTTTTCTCCATTTATGAGCCAGCTCTGTCAGGACACTACGAATAACAGAAGGGATATGTATTCAGAACTAGAGGGTTCTGCTTCACTTTCAAATCTTCCAGTCACTCTTAGACAAAAGGAAGGGAGGATGTGCTTCCCACAACTGTGTGCCAGGCACTATGCTGGAGTTTCCATGCATACACACTGCACCTCACCACAACTCTGAAGACCCTTATCTTTGTCTTACACAGTGAAACATAGGTCAACAACCAAATTATGCATCTGGGGAGAAGCCAGGCTCCGAACCCAAAGGTTCTAAACCCTGATCCGGCATCCTTTACTAGTTCCCTCTCTGAATCTGTAGTTAAACCTCTCCTTGGATTGAGAAAAAAGAGCTCTGTGATCAGCGAGTTTCTGGCTCAAAGTATCAGTTCCTCTAGGAACAAATGAACTCAAAAATACTGAGTACCCATTTAAAAGACAAGTGCATGGGGCTGGAGAAATGGCTCGGCTGTTAAGAGCACTAGCTGCTCTTGAAGATACCTTGGGTTTGTTCGATTCCCAGCACCTACACATCCATGGTCCAATTGCAGAGGATGGCCTCTTCTGAACTCTGCATGAGCACAGGTGCACTTACATACATGCAGGCAATACATCATATACATAAAATAAAAATAGCAAAAATATATTTTTTTAAAAAGACAAGTGCAAAAACATATACATTTTCCTTGCGTCCTTATTTCTTCCATACTTCACAATTGGCCCAAGCCCATGTTCTGTTTTTTGAGCTGTGCTGACCTCTGGCCTTACTTCCTGTTTAGAGCACTTACCCTAACTGTTGGAAAGCCTCAGTTATGCCTGGCGGAACCAGAATCTTCCAGTCACCAACTACTTAATCTGCCAACTAAACAAGGTCTCTGATTTGAATACCCTAGCCTATAAACTGAGAACTACAAAGTGTCCCTTTGTAGAAGTGAGCATTTGAAACCTACTGAATGCTGTTTGTGGCACACTAGACTCCTGGGGAACAGAGGCTATATTAATGACTATGCCATGTCACTTTCCTTCTGCAGAAGAAAGGCTGGATAAAAATGGTCAGCTTTATCAAGAGCTTTTGCAATTACCGCAGATCTATGATGGATCCCAAGAAGCACCAGGAGTTTATAGACTTTCTCCGCCAGGAAATATACAACACCAAAGAGAGTGAGTCACTTCTCTGTTTATTCCCCTTGCCTGTCACTAGGGTCAGCCCAAATAAGAAGCTGCAAGCTCCCTGCTTTGGGTCAGGCCTACCTGTGTCAGACACAATGATAGCAAGAACTCCCGGTCCCTGGAATCGCAGCCTTGCCTAGGCCTGCCTGGACAGTGGCTCAGGAAGCCAGCCAGTGTGTAAAATGACCAACGCACTAAGAGGTATCACTTTTTTTTTTTTGAAACAGGGTCTCCCTGTAGCCCCAGCTAGCCTGGAACTCACTATGTAGACCAGGATGGCCTTGAACTCAAAGAGATCTACCTGCCTCTGCTTCCTGAGTACTGGGATTAAAGGCATGTGCCACCACTCCCAGCTTCTTTCTGTTGTTTTTCAAATTTACTCCTAAATGACTTTCCTGATGAACCTTGAGTGAGTGTTCATCAGATCCAATCTCGCTTTGAAAGGCTATGTCTGCACATATTCACTGTCTCTGTGAAGAGTCTTATGGATTAACATATCCACAGCTGCAGTCTTGTTTCTATTGGACAAATACCAGGAAAACATCCTTCAACATTCGGCTGCTTTTTAAATTAATACTTGGGGGGGGGGGGTCATGAGTGTTGTCACACCACCTGAGTAGATACCTTCTACAGCAGTCTTTAAAGTACAAGGAAGAGACTATACCCAAAGATAGAGCATGACAGTGGTCATGCCCAAGTCGAAGGCTTAGGACCTAGACTGATTTGCTCAAACCAGATTGTAATTCCTTCATCCTCTTCTTTAGATTTCACGGTCTCGCCTACTGTAACAGTGCATCATACTCCACCATCCCCCAGTGTCCAGAGTACAGAACAGGAGATTGGTGAAACGAGCCTTATGAAACGCCGGATATGTGACCACAGGATCATCACCGTAAACTTTGCAGTTAATGATATACATTTCTTTTCTGAAATAGAGAGGTAAATTTCCCATCTCTTCCTTCTCATGGTTTTCAGTCTTAAAGCCTCCCTGTAGGGGCTGGGGAGAGATGGCTTGGTCAGTAAAGTGCTTGCTGCCCAAGTCTGAGGACTAAGGTCACTTTTCAGCATACAGTAGGGGAGTGGGGGGCAGGGCTGGGCAGCGAGGAAGCAGATGCAGGAGGGGCTTGCGCAATAACTAGCCTAGTGAACCGGAGAACTCTGGGTTCAGTGAAACACTGCCTTAGAAACTAAGGTGGAAAGCGATCGAGGAAACTACCAGACATTGTCCTCTGACCGACCCCCACACGTGTGCACATGGACACACACACACACACACACACACACACACACACGCGTGCGCGCACACACACACACTCTCTCTCTCCCAGAAAAAGTTGGCTTGACATGTCCAAAGCACAGCTCTGCCAGATAAGGAGCTCCTGCAATGTCACTGGCTTGTGTCACTTTTTAAAACTATTTTATTTCTATTTAATGTGTATGAATGTATTGCTTGCATGTATGTAAATGCATTCTTGTAGTACAATGACCACAGAGGTCAAAAGAGGGTATCAGTCCCCCGGAACTAGAATTACAGATGGTTGTTAGCTGCCATGTGGGTGCGAGGAATCAAACCCAGGTCCTGCAGGAACAGCCAATGACGTTGCTCGTTGCCTTTTTTTTTTTTTTTTTTCACATGGACACCCACAACCAAACACACACACACAGGCGCGCAAAACAACAACTCCTCTCTCTCCCAGAAAAAGTTGGCTTGACATGTCCAAAGCACAGCTCTGCCAAAAAAAGGAGCTCCGGCAGGTCACTGGCTTGTGTCACTTTTTAAAACTATTTATTTCTATTAATGTTGTATGAATGTATGCTTGCTGAGTATGTAAATCGATTCTTGTAGTACAAGACCACAGAGGTCAAAAGAGGTAATCAAGTCCCCCGGAACTAGATTACAGATGGTGATGTGTTAGCTGCCATGTGGGTTGTTGGGGGGTGGCGTGAATCCAGAACCCAGGGGGGTGGCATTGCAGAATCAGCCCAATGAGGCTTGGTGCTCGGGTTGCGCGGGGGGGGGGGGGCGGAGGAGGGGGGAGGGTTTTAGAAGTGGAAAAGGTTAGTTTTTTTTTATTTTTTTTTTGTGAAAATTTCCTTGTTCCCTTTTTTGAGACAAGATTTCCCTGTAACCTCAGCAGGCCTGAAAGTCTGTCCATAGAACCAGGCTGGCCTTCAACTCACAGAGATCTGCCTGACTGCCTCCAAAGTGCTGGGTTTAAAGGTGCACGCCACCACATCCGGCTATGGCAGCCAGTACTCTTAACCCAGCTCCCAGTGTCCATCTTACCAGTTTCCACCTTTCTTTTCATTGGGGCCTAAAGTTTCTTCAGAATTCTGGGACCCCCAATGCTGTAATTCTTTTTCTCAGGAAGTGAATCATTTTTTTCTCTATTAATAATTTATAAATAAAACCAAATTCATCTCAAGTAATACCAGTAGACCAAGAGTTCTTCAGTTAAAGTCAGAGATATGTGTGTGTTTGACATTAAGCATATAGTTTTTAAGTTGAAACATGTTCACAGACATTCGTTCACCCATCAAATTTTAAATGTAAAGTCAATCCACTAACAGGAGGTCCGTATATTTTTCTTGCATAAATTATAATACCCCGATACTGTCAACCAACTCTAATTTCAATTTTTCTTAAAGCGGAACATGAATTTTTTTTAAATTTCTTTTTCTATGTGTATGAATGTACTGTCTGCATGTAGGTTTGTGCACCCGTGTCGTGCAATGCCGCGGAGGTCAGAAGAGGGTCTCGGATTCCCCTGGAACTGGAGTTCTCCTGGAATTGGAGTTACAGACCGTTCTCAGCCACCATGTGGGTGCTGGGGATCGAACCCAGGTCCTCTGCAAGAGCAGTCGGCACTCTTAACCACTAGGCTATCTCTCCAGCCCCAGTGGAACATGAATTTAAAGATCACCAACTGCCCCCCACAATCTATCTGGATTATTTATTTATTTATTTATTTATTTATTTATTTTTGTGTGTGTGAGGAAAGGGCTGAGATCCAACCCATGGCCTCTGTTAGAAAATGTTATATTGAGATTGATCAGGGCAACATGAAAATGAAAGATGAGACCCACCTCAGGAGTAGATTGTTCTTTATTAGAATATTTCAAGGCATTCTCTCTCCCTTCATATTTAAGACAGGGTCTGACTACGCAGCCCAGGTCAGCCTGAATTTGATATCTTCCTGCCTCAGTTTCCCAAGGCTGGGATTACAGGTGTGCACCAAGGTTTATTTTCATAGAAATGACAAATATTTTATATTCATGTCTTATCACATGAGTAAGTCCAAAATTATAGTAGAAAGAAAAATATTTGAAAAAATTAATAACTCCTGGTAAACATCTCCACTAGAAGTGTGAGAGAGAACTAAGGATGTCCCAGCAGTCTGTGCTCACCATGCCAACCAAGGACACCAGTCAGTGTGGTTCTCAGAAATACAGACTGTCTGGTAATTCACACATCAGTTAGGGGAGCTTGATCCACTGTACTCCAAGGAAGGATTCTCAACACGCTTATTGAGTCCTTCCTCTTTATTGAGCACAAGGTTTGGCTCAATTATAGACATGTTCTCTACTCTCTACGATCCTCAAAACTAATGAGGTTGACAGACAAGACACAAACGCGAGGTGGAAAGATATATTGGGATACCAGGTACTGGGCAGATTCGGGAACAGGAAATACAATTAAACAACTGTCAGTCCTCAGGCATGGCATCCTGACCCTGAAGCCAAGAGTCAAGCTGAACTTTGAAGGACAAGGGGGGTTAATCAGAAATCAAGGTGTGTAAGAAGAAGTCGTAGGGAGCAGGGAGAGATAGCCAGGGCCCAGCAGCCCCTGTGCCCGATTCTCGCCCCAGCTGCTCAGCTTTCTTGCTGTCCCTCTACAAACTATTTTTTTTTTTGTCTTTTCAAGACAGGGTCTCCCTGTAGCCCCAGCTGGCCTAGAACTCGCTCTGTAGACCAGGCTGGCCTTGAACCCACAAAGCTGAAGTTAATCATGTTACTTTCCTGCTGAAAACAAACAACAAAATGTTTCCCATCACCAGTGGGATGAGGGCAAAACCTGCCATTGCCTAAGGTGCCTGACATGAGGGAATCTACCTGAATCTCAGAGCTGATCTCAGGCCAGCACAGAGGAGGAAGGAGCAGACGAGCCCCGAGTAGTTGTATGTGAAACCTGCTAGAGCGTTCAGATGGGTATTTGAAGTACAGATGGGGCAGGGCGTGCTGAAGAAGCACAGTAGAAGGGGCTCTTGGCTTATGATCTCATATATGGTCTGTGCTCAGTTATTCTTGCTAATGGGGAAATTAAGGTTGAATGAAGTCACAGTGAGTTCAGAATTGGGGCTGCCCTTTTCTTGCCAGAAATGTGTCTGGGCCAGGCATCCATCCAGCCCCTGCTTATGTCGTCTCCTTGTTAATTTCTTCCTTCTTGCCTCTTTTATAGATTTAACAATCTGGTAAGTTCAGCTCACTTGCTGCAGATCAACAAAACGTACACCGAGAATGACATCATACTACTGAAGTCCAAACTTAACATTATCCTAAAGCTCTTCCTCATTTCTGATGTTCCTCCGAAGCTGAGGGTAAGCGGTCTCCCATTCTACTTTGGCCTTTTCCCCCCATATTAACCCTGAAAGTGAATCGCCAAGTGCCTTCTTAAGTAATGGGTCAACTAGATGTTCATTGCTTAACAAGCTCATAAGAAGCTCTGCCTTCTGGTAGAGGGAATGGTTTTGAGCAGACTTTGGGTCAAGAGAGGTCATTTGTCTTTCTTAGAGCCTCTAACAGTGACAGGCTCTTACCCTGTGGACAGGTGAACATCACGGAGTCTCAGAAGGATCTCATCTTAGCTGCCGTTTCAGAGGGCCACCTAGACCGGAACATCTTCCATGGGGCTATCTTGTCTGTCTTCCCTGTCATTATGTACTTCTGGAAAAGGTAACTATGTCCTCCTGCCCAACAACTGCCAAGTCAGGAAACCAGTTCTCTGTCTTCCTTAGGCCTGTGTTCCATAGTTTCCAGTTCTATGACAAACTTGGATGGCTGTTTTTATCCTGCTGTCTACATCCCATACTGAGTTAAAGGATACACAGTGGGATGAGACCGAAAACTGGAATGCTAGGCTCCCAGCTCTCCTCTTCCTGGGCTTGCTTAGTTCAAGGACATGACACGTTCCTAGGCCCAGACTTCTGCCCTAAGCTTGAGGTACACCATAGCTCATAAGGGAGAAAGTCTGTCTAGGCAGACACAGTTTATGCTTATGCTGGGGAAGCTCATAGAGACAGATGGCCAGAACAGTTTACCATTCTTTCAAAATCCCCATAATTCACCATGCAGAGGCATAGTTGCCTGGACAGAAGTTACTCAATTTTATGTCATCTCTCTCTAAACATAGCAATTAACTCAAAATGAAAACATGGTGAGGAACCTGTGAAAACTAAAAAACAAAAATTAAATGAACAAAATGCTCACAGACCAAATGTAGCCCGTGCCCCTGGTTTACAACCTGGGCTGCCAAGAGTTGGACTGAGCAACTGTTCTGAGATGTCTCAGCTGGTCATCAACTCCAGTGGTCTACCAGAAATCTCCTCCATGTCTTCCTTCTATGGTACACAGTTACAACCATGGCATAACTGACTAAAACTGTCCCAGACAAGACTAATGGGTTTGCTTAAACCATGATGTAACTCCCGACTCCTGAGCTTTCCTTCTCCCAGAAGGAAGACCCTGTGTAATGCACAGGTCAAGCACTCCCTAGAGCCAGGCTTTAACAAGGAGGAAGCCTCAGGAGAACGGCCTTGGGGTAGGAAGCAGTCCCAGGCCACGTGCCGTCCCTCTCTCTGTTGGATGCCCCTTACTCTGTGAGGACTGGCCCCACCCAAGCTGCCCCTGTGTCCCTTGTTCCACCCTCCTCAACAGAAGCCATTCTTCTCATAGGTACTGTATCTCGAAGACAATGCACTCTTACTTAGTGTACATGGGAAAGAAGGTCGTGAAGAAAAAAAGTCTTCCAAAGTCTATAAACAAGTACCCTCCGTGGAGTGGAGGTAAGCTCCACCCAGACCCACAGTCCCATTTCTCCAGCCACTGAGATGCATAAAGTGAAAACGGGGGCCTGAGG
Source organism: Rhizomys pruinosus (assembly GCA_009823505.1). Taxonomy (NCBI): domain Eukaryota; kingdom Metazoa; phylum Chordata; class Mammalia; order Rodentia; family Spalacidae; genus Rhizomys; species Rhizomys pruinosus. The sequence goes on from VZQC01006507.1 coordinate 2,354,733, forward strand.
AGCTGAGCAGACACTTCATAGCATGGGGGGAATGGCTATAGCTGTCTGAGAAACAGAAGTACTCAGGGTACAGTGGCTCTTACCTGTGGCTAGCAGTGCTAACCAGTGCACGCTTCACCATGTACTTACTGCTCCCCAGAGGCCCTCCCAGGATGCTGCTGGGATGCATGTCCCAGTCCACACACTGAGCCCCCGACAGTGATGACCTCCTTGGCTGCTGTTCAGGAGGCTCTCTGATCCAGCTATCACCATAAGAAACTTACCGTTTAAAATATCTATTTCCTAAAGTGAGAAAATAACCAAAACTAGGTATATGGTGACAAATGTACATATTTTCATAAACACACAAATATACACATATGCACATAGCTTTATGATGCTATAGGGGGAACTTATAAGTAAAGATTAAAGGATCTGTAGGATCATCTCTTGATGATTTGTGAATGAGATAGATTCACTATTAATTTATATTTATAGATTATGATTATTATATTAAAATATGTGCACATGTATGGTGTGTAAACATAACACTCCCCCATCTCACTAGCTGTCTTAGCCACAGGCGTTGTTTTTGTGACACAAAGGTATTAAACAGAGTCCTTTTCCTAACACAAAGTTACAGCTGAGATTCACATTTGTTTTTTTTTCTTCTCTTTTTTTATTTATTTCTGTATGTGTATGAATGTACGGTCTGCATGCAGGTTTGTGCACCCGTGTCGTGCAATGCCACGGAGGTCAGAAGAGGGTGTCGGATTCCCTTGGAACTGGAGTTCTCCTGGTATTGGAGTTTCAGATGGTTGTCAGCCGCCATGTGGGTGCTGGGGATCGAACCCGGGTCCTCTGTAAGAGCAGTTGGTGCTCTTAACCACTAGGCTATCTCTCCAGCCCTGAGGTTCCTGAACAAAGGGAATTTTAATGATAGGGAGGAGACTGGAGAGGGAAGCCCTTATATGAAAGGCGTCCTGGGGACACATAACAACACACATGTCTACTCATCACAGAAGTGGAGCCCATAACAGCCCAAATCAATGACAGCACCAAAATCCAAGTTGGCAGAAGAGTGAGTTTTTATTGGGGCTACTGACGGGGAGATGGGTCAAGGGTCACTTGCAAGATCAGGGCCAAGTCAAAAGCAGCTACGTCACTGAAAAGCTACCCCAACACACGCGGTGACGCCTGAAAGCTCCATCCCTGGAATTCTCTTCACGACTTGCAGGCAGCTGGACAGGTCCCAGAGATCTCTCTGCAGCTTTGCCAGTCTCCTCTCTTCGTAGTTGTTCACTGCTGTAAAGTTGGGGAGGGGCCATGGAGAATCTTAAAGTTTCCACTTTCCCAGACATGTGACATTTTACTGCCTGAGTCTCATGAACAGCCCCCCCCCCATTTCCCCTCTCTTCTGGAGAGTCAATTTGGAAGAAATTGCTATACATCAACAATACCTAATAAAGATAAATGCAGACATCACTAGTGGAAGGTTTGGTAAATCAGAGATAAGTAAGCATCAGCAGGAAACATAGATGTGCAGCAGGGATATTAAAGAAAGCAACAACCTACCTCGTAGATGGTGCTGAAGGTTCTCTCGCTGTAGCTCACACCTGCATTATTCTCACATCTATTTTCCCACACCTGGGTAGCTTTCACATACATGCCTCACACCCCCTTCTTAGAGTATAAGAAACAGTCCTAGAGATCCATAAGCCTGTCTGAACAGCGGAGGAAGCAGATCTGGCTGGCTGTAGACCCTAGCTACTGTCCCTAAGGGAACAGTCTCATTTCAGATGGAAGAATATCACCCACCCCTGTCTAAAGTTTCCCCATGATCAATGAGCATTCTAGTCTCAGCCATGTGAAATCTCACGTTAGCAACCATGTGAAATCTCATGTTAGCAACCAGAAATGAGCATCTCCTCAGTGCATGGGGCAAAATCTCCCTGTGGGTGGGAGTTTATGTTTTGTTGCTGTGATAAAACACTGAACACAAGTAACCTGGGGAGGAAAAGGTTTATTTAGCTTATACTTCCATGTCACAGTCCCTTATTCAAGGATGTCAGAGCAGGAACCTGGAGACAGTAACTGAAGCAGAAACCATGGAGGAATGCTTCTTACTGGCTTGCTCCCCACTTGCTTGCTTAGTTGCCATCTAATACAGCCCAGGCCCACCAGGCCCACCAGGCCCACCAGGCCCAGGGATGTTGATGTCGCTACCTACAGTGGGATGGAAGCTCTTACATCAATTAACAACAAGAAACTGCCTGGCAGGTATGCACAGGCCAGTCTGATGGAGAAAATTCTTCAGTTGAGGTTCCTTCTACCCAGATGACTAATTTGTATCAAGTTGACAGAAACTAATGAGCAAGGGGTGGGAGGTATTGATTACTTTTCTCATTAACATGGTTAATGTTAATTGTCACATGAGGGAATCTAGAATCCCCTGACAAGCCTCTAGGCATACCTGTGAGGGATTATCTTGATTATATTCACTGAGGTAGGAAGATCTGTCCACTGTGGGTGGTACCATTCGCCTATATAAATGGAGAAAGGGATCCGAGCAATATCATGTGTACACCACTGTCTGCTTCCTGATTCTGGATGTCATGTGACCAGCTGCTTCAAGCTTCCGCCACCTTGACTTCCCTGCCATGGTGGATTGCACTTTGCTCTGTGGACCAGAATAAACCCTCTCTCTCTTAAATTACTTTTCTAAGGGTATTTCATCAAAGCAACAGGAACAGTAACAAGGACATCTGTGATCAAATACCTCACCACAAGCAACTTGAAGGAAGGAAAGGCCTATTTACATTTAAATTTCAAGAAGATACAGCTCATCTTGGTAGGGAAGGAATGTCAGTGGAAGCCTGAGGAAACTGGTCACATTGCCTTTCAGTCAGGAAGCCAAGAGAGACGAATGCTAGTTCTGAATAACTGACTTCCTTCGGTTTAAAAGTTATTTTTATTCAGTTTTTGCAAATTTCATATTTAGACCCTTGCTACCTCTTTTAGCTCCCCCAGTGGGTTTTATGTACTCTGTCATATACAGCCCAGTGGATCCCAGGTCCTCCCCAGTGGCTTTGGGACACCCCTCTCCACTCGAGATGATTGACCTCTGGCTCAGGGTACCTTACTCATCCCCAGCTGCCTCTTTTCCGCTGCCAGGGCCCTGCCTGGAAGTGGCTTCACTGCCAGGCCACTCCCTCGTATGCTCACAGAGCCAGGCTCTGTCTCAGGAGTGTTGCAAAGCCAGATTTTGTGGTGAAGAGTCTTGTTGGGTCTGGGGGTGCTTCTCCCAAGGCTCTCTCACGCCTCCCAGCTGCCAGATCTCAGGCTACAACAGGGCACACCCTGTTCTCCACTGATCTCCACTACAGACACAGAAATGGGCAACTCTGAGTCAAATTTCAATCCTCAGGTCCTGTTGGGCTGTTGGCTAAAAGAAGTTCTCCAAATTGGGGCTTTCTCAGTCCCTCCATCCTAAAAGTTTGCTTTTTCTTTGTTAAACTTTTGCAAATGCATGGGAAAGTGGGCAGAGCTTCCCCTATCTATGGGGCTTCTGGGATATATGCTCCCGCCCCACCCTCTGCTCTCAGTGCTCAGTGGCTCAGGTTCTGCTGCTAAGGCTACACCTCTGGTATTAGAGGAGTCAAAATCATCTTCCTCCCCCTCTCCACACTTTCCCTTCTGCTGGTGCTCCCTCCACTAATCCCCCACCTTACCCTCCTTTCTCTTCTGACTCCCAGGCCTCTGCCCTGGTCAGCAAGGCCAGCAAGACCCTTGAGCCAGAGGCTGTGCTGGGGACACTGCAGATAGATCCAGATATACTCCACTCAGCCTGTAAGCCTGTCCTGGATGCCACAGTCTTTAAGGATCTGGTGGCACCAGCAGGGGACAGTCCCTCTCCTAACCCCCAGCCTCATTGATCAGTGGCCAAAAGCCTGCCTTCCTTATATTCTCCTCTCCCTCCTTCCCCTACTCCCCTCCCATCTGCTCCTTTACTCACCTCCTCTTCCCTCTCCTCCTCCTCCTTCGCTGCCATCCCAGACCCCATCTGCTCCCCATCCACCCACTGGATGGCTCCTCCTGATTCTTCATCTGTGGCCTTACACACATGCTCACACCAGACAGCAAACCTCCTAAGCTGAGAGTATCAAGATTGCTAGAAACCAGATTTGAGGGTACCCCAATTGCCACACCCTGTACCCCTTCTCAGCACGGAAGGAGTCAGAGCAGTCAGTGACCCCATTCTCCCAGAAATACAACAGCCATCAGTCTAGGTAAAACAGAAATTTAGTTAACTAAAAAAATGTTTTAAACTCTAAATGATTGTGTGTAAATGTGACAATGAAAATTAATGGTTCCACGGCCCTGCATCAAAAAGGAATCCCCCATTGTCCAGCTTTAGATGATGCAATTAAGTCATGTATCTGTCTGTCATGTGTTCAGATTGTCTGTATGTTAATTGTTCTCCCATGTGTTTGACATTTGTATGGTGTGTCCATGTTCTCTTCTGTGTTGGTTTATGTCAAAAAAGTAGCCACTTCCAGGTTCTTTCATTCTGTATTGTTCAAAAAAATATTAAATTTAATTTTTTTTCAAAGGCCTAATGAACCTGGATACCTACAGACCAAGATCTAAGCTGGTTATCTAAAGATTTTATTTGTTATCTCTTAGACTAAGTTCGATCTCCAAATTAACTGTTTTTTTTTTTCATTTATTTATTCATGTGTATGAATGTACTGTCTGCATGCAGGTCTGTGCACCCAATTAACTGTTTTAAGGTATTTTGATTGTTTATAGATAGTTTGATTTCAGTTTACATTCAGGTTGTTTTTATTGCTTTCAGATATCCAAAGAACTGATTTTAACCCTTCCGTATTAAAGGTTTACTAACAGGTGTTTTCTTTTCTCTTACTTAAATAGCCTTCTGACAGACTGTCCCTCTTACCAGAGACCTATTTAAAATTCCTAAATTCATACTCTAACACATGGTATAAAGAAAAACCACAATTCCTTCCCTTCAATAAAACAGCCTAAAATACACAACTTTAATATGTTCAAACTAACTATCTTTAGACCTTAGTATGTTCATTTTAATTTATAAAATTACCATATGCTTTTGTGTATGTGCTGCTGGCCTGGCCTGCGCTGTGGCCATCACAGGTTTCCTCCCCAACACTATAGGTTGCGTTTTTACCTTCCTCTCTCATTCTAGGTTCCTTAATGCCATTCTCCTGTACCAAACTTCATGCTTTTGGTATTGTCAATTGCTGAATTATCATTGTTTTGTATTACCTTATTGGGATCAATGTCTCCTGTCACCCCATTCTTTAGCTTCTCCCTTGATGAAACTGTCATTAATTGTAATTTCAATTACACCTAGCTTTTTTTTTTTTTTTTTTTTTTTTTTTTTTTTTTTTTGAAACAGGGTCTCCCTTTAGTCCTAGCTGGCCTAGAGCTCACTATGTAGACCAGGCTAACCTTGAACTCACAGAAATCAGCCTGCCTCTGCCTCCCAAGTGCTGGGATTAAAGGTGTGCACTACTACACTCGGCATACCTAGCCTTTAGTACAATTGGATATACAATTCTGTTTTCCATCACTCATTAAAACATTTTCAAAGAGTTTCATAGTTTTAAAACTAAAGGCATAAAATGTTCAGTGATAGCATGTTAGAGAATCTGTTTGAGCCACCTCAGCCTTGGGAGTATGAGGGAACTAATTAGGGCTGCATGGTGTGAATGACATCTCTGAAGATACTTTCTCCAAACGAAAACTTTTAAGTCTGACAGCAATGTATGTGACTCTGTTCAGTACAAATATTAGGATAAAAAATCTCATGTGTGAATGTCTGAATACATATGTGTATGTATGCGTATGATACTGTTAAGAACTCTGTAATGTAGTTATAGCATATTAAGAATTTATCAGGCCATCAGTAGACAATGTAAAATTTTTTTATCCAAATGAAAACATTTATTTTTAATAGCAATGTATGTGCCTCTGCTCAGTGCAACTTTATAAACTGCCATCACCAAAATTAATTATTAGACCCTTATGTATGTATGTATGTATGTATGTATGAAGTACTGTTCACTTTTAAGAATTCTATAATGTAGTTTTATAGCATATAAAAAAACTATCAGATCATTGCTGGACAGTACAACTTTTATAGTGTCATCATTAAAATTAATTATTTCAATATGTTAATATCCTTATTACAAGGAAATTGTGTCCCACAGCTGGAGATTCTCAGTAGTGTACAACCTGTGGACATTCTTAAATGTTATAATTTTAAATATTTTATCTGAAATAATTGTTGTAATATTATCATAGAGATTCATTGTTATTATTGTAAAAATTAGTATTGCAACCAAAATTTTAAGTCCATCCCTTTGGCTAGTACTGCACACCTTGTTACAGTCTCAGGTGAAATGGACATATATAAGTATTGAGTTACCCATACATACTAAAAATGTTCTATATATCTCTGTTATACTATGCATATGTTACTTTTGGGTATTTTTAAGAAAAATTAGGTTTTACTTCCAGGGACCACATGGGACAGTCCAAATGAAACCTATTTCAGTGAGCTTAATTTAAGTCTATTTCCCGTCTGCTGTATGTAAAAATGCCCCCCTCCTTTCCTTCTCAAAACTATAATTCAGCATCTGGGAGGCAAGAAAAACAAACTATGTATCTTTATAATGAAACAGCCTTCATATAAGATGGACCTAGAGGGTAATGTTTTCAGCCTCATTATTTTGGCCTTGTTTCTTGGGCTATGTTAAAATTTTCCCTTCATGGTTTAAATCCATTCAACTTAAAGTACATAAATAGCCTTTATATACCTTAAAGAACAAAATGTATGCTCTACTGGGTAGCTCTAATGTCAACTTGACACACCTGGGCTAAGAAACCTGAATAATTGCCTTCATTGGGCTGGTCTGTGGCCATGTCTACAGGGTAGCCTCTTAATTGTAAAATGATGTGGCAGAGCCTAGCTCACTGTGGGCAGATATTTCTATATGTGTAATATAATAGGCTGAACATGGGCCAGCAGAACAAGACAGTAAGCAGCATTCCTTCCTAGCCTGTGGTGCAGTTCCTACCTCAGGCTTCTGGGGCTCCCTAAGTAGTAAACTGTGACTTGGGAAATGTAAAGCAAATAAACCCTTTCCTCTCCAAGTTATTATTAGTCAGAAGTGTCTTGTCACAGCAATTCAGGATTTATTAAGAATGCTTCAGCTAATGTTCAAGCTTTATTTACATGATATATAGTAATTAAAACACGAAATTCATACAACTGATTGTCTTGAAGGTTTAACAACCATACTTTTGGCCCTTGACCTCTAAGGTCAACTTAAGTCCTAGGGGGTTGCATGGGCACCTCTCTACATGTCCTATGGCCATGAGTCACCAGTCATCTCAGGCCAGGAAGGTCTTGGAGATTCACTTAAGGGACTCCAGCCAGTGTCCAGTCTAAAGGAGGAGGGTCAGCGTAGAGGAACGCCTCCTCATACTTCAAAGGGGAGCCTGGTCAAGCAAGACCTGACACTGTCCTCATGTAGATGGAACTGGTAAAAGAAAGGAGCTGGGAGGCCCTCCAAAGCCTGAGTGACCCCTGAAGACTGGAACCTCTACTGCCCTTAGCAGAAAAATTAAATGAATTTATCTGAGCTAACAGTATGGTTTTAAACACTCCAACAGGAAAGTATAATCATAAGAAAAATAAAATAACTATAACCTATCACCAGAGAGTTAGGTGAGAGACCTGCTGTGCCCTGCTGGAAATAATCTCAGACATAGTGTTCCAAGGAACAGACAGATGTCCACTTCCTCCAGAGGCTGTCAGTCAGTGACCTCACTTCCTCTTTCATCGCACTGGACCTCCTCACAACTGACAAAGGGGCCACCTGCCTGTTCCTGGGAGAAAAAGTCTGCTACTACATCAGTGAATCTGTCCTGGTGGAAACCAACATTGAGTCACTCCAGAAGCTCAGAGAGGAACTCTTGACAGTACAACCACGACATATCTCCTCTTTGCTCCCTCTAGCAGTGCCCCTCTTCACATGGCTGGCTCCGTTCTTAGGGACTCTGGTTCTAATCTGCCTAGTTTTTCTTTTAGCACCTTGTCTCCTTTGCTTCCTCTAGGAACATATCCGAGAGGTATCCAGAGGGCTCATCAACCAAATGCTCCTGCACCCCATGATCCTGCCTACTCCCAGCTCCCCTTCCCCTTAATGTCTGTGCTCAGCAGGAAGTAGTCATGTTTGAGTCAGCGGCCCTATACCCGAAGAGGTAGAGATGTTAGGTTGGAGCCTTGGGGCAAAGGCCAAGATGGCATGGGCTGAGAGGTCCTCACCCTTCTCTTCTGCCCAAAAGTCCATGCTTACCAAAGCCTGTGCAAACTGCTGGGTGAAGCCGACACCTAGTTCCTGATCCCAAAGTGACCCCTGGACTTGGGTCCCTAACTTGACCTAATAAGGCAGCATTTCAGTACCCTACTAACACATCACCACTCCCCCTCTCCTGCTCTATAAAAATTTCCTAGCCCAGCCCAAGTACACGACTTCTCTGGCCTCCCATTGTGTGGGGGAGGGTGTCGCTGAACTTGTCTGGGAGCATTCATACCAGGAATAAAGACTTGCCCTTGTTTATTTTCAATTTGGACTAATCTGTCCTCTCTTGCATTTTTGGGAGCCTTACTGTTCCCTGAACCTTAGGTGTACAGGTTCCATTGTAGATGTGTCACTTAGGGCTGGGCACTTCACAGACACTCTCCATATTTGGCCAATTGTGGAACTTTGTAATAGTCTCCATTTGTTGCAAAAAGAAGTTTCTTGATGGGTGGTGAAAGGTGTACTTATTTGTAAATATAAGGATAATTATTTAGAATATAGTAAGAAATTATGTTGGTCTGCAGATGTAACAAAAGTAACTTTTTTCTCTAGGGTCTATGGTATCTCTAGCCATGTGTATTTGAATATGTTTACAGCACTACACATGAGTTCCCTCCCACTGAGAAGGCCTTAAGTCCAATTAGTTACTGATTACCCACAAAATTTTTTTAAAAATGCCACTACTGCACCAATAGAGATTGATTGTTGGGCTGGTCATTGTTGTGGTTCATAGACTTTACAGCAGGATGGGATCACTGACTGCTTTTATCCTGTGACAGTTTCATAGTATCTTCTAATGCTATGAGAGCTAGTCTTCAAGAAGGAGGCTTCCAGGTATCCAAAGTATGTCAGCAATAGAGTCTTACCTTCAAGTTCTTCAAGGCAATAAAGGGTTATGCCAATAGCCAGTGTTATTTTGGGAGTCTTTTGGAGTACCCTGGCCAAAAACTCAAAGAGAAGTTTCCCTTTCCTGGCACTTCATTTTTGTTATATAGCCTTTAACTGTGTGTGTGTGTGTGTGTGTGTGTGTGTGTGTGTGTGTTTCAGTAGGCTCATGAACTAATACGTTTTCCTCTGTTTTTTTCTTTTTTTAATTTTTTAAATTTTTATTTGTTTATTTTTAAGGAATTCTACAATATAAGAGCACAGTTGTTTTCAGATCACATTAATGTTGCTCAGTTTGCCATACAATTAGGTAATTGGTGCTAGAATCCACAGATGAGGGATACCATTTGTCATTTGTTTTTCTGGGACTGTGTTACTTCACTCAGCATGATATTTTCTAGCACCATCCACTTATCTGCAAAGTCATGATGTCATCTTTTTTTTTTTTTTTTTTTTTTTGGTCTTTTTGAGAGCAAGGTCTCCTGTAACCCCAGCTTCCTGGAACTCACTCCGTACGACAGACTGGCCTTGACTCACAAAGATCCACTGCCTTGCTACCAAAGTGCTAGGATTAAAGCATGTTCCAACACACACTCGGCAATGGTCATCTTTCTTTACCACTACACTAGAACTCCTTGTGTAGATGTAACATTTTTCTCTATCCACTTGTCAGTTGAGGGGGGCACTTGGGTTGTTCCGCCTCTTTGCTGTTGTGAAGAGAGCTGCATAACATGGCTGTGCATTTTTCTCACGTAAGATGAGTCTTGTGGGTACATACCCAGGGATGGTTCGTATGGCTGGGTCAGGTGGCAGTTTCATTCTGATCTCCTCACAAGTTTTCCACACTGCTTTCCAATAGTGGCTGTATGAGTTACAGCACATCCAAATCGCGCTAGGCTTTCTCGTGACAATTATTAAGTCTGGAGTCGACCAATTTTCCCACAACCTCTCTATTATTTGGTATCATTTGTTTCTTGAACCTAAGCGCACTCTTATTGGAGTGAGATGAATATCTGTAGACAAAAGATTCTTCGTGCCTTTATATGTAGCAATATTGACATTTTTCTTCATTGGAGTTGTTAGCAGACCTTGCGGCATGTAGAGAGAGGCTCTTTTAAGTCAGGAAAAAATGATTTTCTAAAACAAGATGTAAGACATCGCTCGGGAAGAAAATGCTAAATCCTGGTTTTGATGACAGATGTGGCCTTTTGCTCCTTTTTACTCCACAGCCATGTAATTGCCTGGGAGCGGCCCTTCGGGAAGACGGCAATGTGGTCTTCTTGGTAGAGTATCATAGAGGCCAAGTACCTGGTCGCTTTAAGCAAAACTGACTGCTGAGCTCTAGGAGCCAGCAGGAGCTCCCACGAGGAGCGTTTCGATCCCCAGCCCAGTCTCGAGCACACACATAGAGGCTGAGAATGTCCGTATCCTCTACTCATCACTTTCAACAGGTGGTACTTCTGAATACTTCGAAGGCTCTCTACTCCTGTTCTCGCTCAGCACTTTCTTCTTCGACGACGGTTGCACAATACTTTCTAGATAGGATGGACGGTATCCTCATTGAGCTTACTTCTTATCATATTATCAATAATATATTGTTGTCCTGGGTGTAGGGCGTGCCGCAGTCTTTTTTAGATATTCCTTGTAAATATAGGGGTATGGAACGTATTATGGTTGAGTCTATTGTGGTAGTTTCTAGAGTGCGCCAGTCGGCGTTGGAGTATGTCAACCTTTCCACCCCTATAGCCAGGCTGGGACTAAAAGGAAGACCCTGTCATCCAAAAAGACCAAAAATAAAAGATAAATAATAATTATAAGTAAACGTAAATAGAGAGAAATGAGAGTTTTACACACAAGAAGTCTATGTCAACCGTATTCTGTGGATTTGCGAATTGGCTCATATTCTGGTGTATTGAACTGTGACTCCTTGTATGCCTGGCTCTATGTGCATGATTAATGAGGCTTTTGTCATTGTCGACATACTTTTTTTTGCAGCCTGACGATCCTACAGATTTGGCAGAGACCATCTATTCCGCCTGTTGTCTTGTTTCTCACACACACACCTAGAAAATTTAAAAAAAATATACGGACAGATTGCCGTTAGGATTGCTCTCCCTGGGCCTGCGGTGAGGATTAAGGGAAGGAGGTGGAAGATCTTCAACCCAGGATGAAGCATGGGTCAAGTGAGTCAGTCAGGGTGGGTACACTCTGGTTCTTTTATCGAGGTTTTGAGATACAGAGGGAGTGAACAGGGAGTGGTGTGAAAGCTTAGAACTCCTATGTAAAGGAGAATGCTCTGAATTGCTGACAGGAGCAATGCTGTGTTGTTGTGTCTCCTGTGCAATCAGTCATGACTCAGACTTGAGCTTTGACTCAGACATGGGAGATAGGAAGGACCCCGATAGACACTTGTGGCTCTCTCAGCTGATAGCCCTATTGGGCAGTATTCTCCGAATCCCCAGGTCCCTGAGCAAGGGGCAACAGGGCAGGTACCACATGTGAGCCCAGGCCAAGGACTGATGGGTTGTGGAAGACAGGAGTTCTCGGATCTGTCCTTGGGAGTAGATACTGTCACAGGCTCCACCCACCTTTCTCCCAGGGGCCTCAGTGGGCTGGCTGGTGAGCTCAGTCATACGCTGTGTACCTTGGCACTATTGAGTTCTGCTTTGGGACATGTGCTGTGTGGGAGAGTGGCAGCAGAGGAAGGAGGATAAAAACTGAGAACCTCGGTACTAGTTTGGGTTGGCCTGTGGTCTTGGCTTTTCTCTTCACTCTCGAGCTAGGTAAAGAGTGCATAAGGGTACATTCTCAATGTCCTCTATCGTGAACCTATCTGTCAAGACCCAAGTGAACAACTACAGGAAAATGTTCCATGAATGGGGAAAGAGCAAGGCTCGAAGAATCTCAGAGAAGTCCAGAAGTTGACAGATGGGTCCTTTGTGGGAGAATTGCGGCTTGTCTGGGACCTTGTGCCATCTCCGGCATCGTACTTGGGGGAGTTGTGAGGGGAGAAAGCGGGGGGGTGGTACTACAGAGTGATCATGGCTCGAAGACAGGTATCGGTGTGAAGGAAGTGTAGGGACTGGAATTTAAAGGACAAGACTGGATTTGGCCCGGGAAGCCTGAGGCCGAATAAACTTGGATGAGGTTTCACCTTTCTATATTTTATCCTCAACCCCTAACTACAGCCCTCTGCAGAAAATCGAAAAGCTCTCAAAGCTCAGACCTAAGTACACGAAGAAAAGCAGCAGAAGACCGGGCGTGTTTGGTGCACGCCTTGAAATCCTAGCACTTGGGAGCAGAGGCCAGGCGATCTTCTGTGAGTTCAAATGGCCAGGCCTGGCCTCTGCCAAAAGTGAGGTTCCAGGACAAGCTGGGGCTGTCCCTTTTGGTGTCTCATAAGACCGACAAAAGAAAAAAGCAAATGCAAAGCACAAAAGAGTGCTTCGAGGTGGAGAATAGAGCTCAATTCCAGAAGTTAGACATATCTGTCCAATCCAGACTCTCCTATTGTAAAGACCTGGAATCGTGGACAAGTTGCCCAACTTTTCTGAGCCTTGGTTTCTTTTGCCATAAAGGAGTTCTTGCTTCATAAGGAGGGTGAAAGGTAAGATCTAGATAGAGTGCCCTTAGTCATTGCAAGGGCCTAACAAGCTTAACTCTCTGGCAGCTCCTCTATGTTAAAGTGGCAGTGAAAGGCGGGGGCTGAGTCACCTGACTCTCCACTGCACAAGGCCCCTCTAGGTGTGCTCAGGCCACGTCTACCCTGCTTGCTCATTTCTTCTTGCCGCATATAACTTTGACCTGTTTTTTGCCCGAACTCGAGAAGGAAGGCAAGACCCACGGCTCCTTCCCTGACTCAGGATGCTAATAAAACATCATGGGTTATTAGGGGTGTTGTGTTATTGTTTATTACGCTGCTCAAAACACAAATTCTGCAAAGTCGCCCCATTTTCTTCCTCTGCCTACTTCCCAACATTCCATGCAGGCACCTTTGTTTCCAGAGAAAGGCCTTCCTTCCATTCCCCATCATCAACTTTAGCCCCAGCATCTTCCAGTTCCCCTCTACTCCTGGGATTCTAGGACAGGCAGACCCGGCAGTACTGGGCCTGGCTCCACGCTGAGCCTGTAGGCAGACTTGGGCTGGGGAAACTGTTTTGCCTTACTACCTTTGGCCTTGACTGGAGTCCCTTTGGTGGTGTGGGTGATGGCAGTGAATAGCAGCAGCCCACTGAGAATTTTAGACCTTCTGATAGTCTGTAGAGAGGCTTATATCTAAGTTATCCATACCGTGTCCAGCATCATAGAGGCGCATGCTCCTATGGTTGACCCATAGCCACCCGCTCAGTGCTTTTTTTTTTTTAAATTTTTAATTTCTTTTCTTTTTTGAGGCCAGGGTCCCCTGTAAGCCCACATGTGTCTGGAATTTCACGTCTGTAGATAGTTACCTTCCCCACATGCCGGGCACTCCCACCGGCCTTTAAAACTCACGAGATCTACCTGGCGCTTGCCTCTAAGTGCTGGGATCAAAGGTGCTGTCCACCAGGTCCCTTGCTCACAAAGCATTTCCTTTTATTGTTTTCTTTATTTTTTTTTTTTTTTTTTTAATTTTATTTTTATTAAAAGAAACCACTCAGACTGTGCTCCATCTCTCCTACACTTGGCACCAAATGAAGATAGAATGTAACCCATCAAATGGAAGTAGACAGTTGCAAAAAACCAACACTAAAGCCAGCTCACTTCCAAGGAGGAAGCACTGTGTCTTGTCCGGTCCTCTACAGAGTCAGAGAAACTTCTCCAGAAACAGACTATAGAAATGATCCCTGAAGTATAGTCCTTTCAAAGGGCATTTATTATTTATTTATTTATCTTAAATTTATTTTTTTTTTTTTTTTTTTTTTTTTTTTTTTTTGACAGTGTCTCCCTTTTGTTCTGGCTGTCCTGGAATTCCAATGTAGCAGGCCGGCCTTGAACTCCAAAGATCTGCTCTGCTTCTGCCTCCAAGTGTCAAAGTGCCTCTTTTTAAAAATTATTTTTAATTTATTTATTTATTTATTTATAATTCTTTGTAGACAGGGTCTCACAGACAGGTGTGTGTGCCTCCATGCCTGGCTATTTTTATGTGTATGAATATACATCTGCATGTATGTTTTTGGCACCTTTGTCGTGCAATCTGTGGAAGTCAGAGAGGGAATCAAATTCCCTGGAACTGGAGACAATAGAGATTCTCAGCTGCCATGTGGGTGCTGGGGATTTTGAAACCCTGGTCCTGCAAGAGCAGTCATGGTGCTCTAAACCACTAGCCATCTCTCCATCCCACTCAAAGTGCCTCCTTAAGAAATCTCAGTGATACTTAGAAATTGCTTTGTGTTCCACAGTGTGCCTGATGACAAACCTTGACCTTTCCTTAAGCCATTTACTAAAAGGAGATAAATTCATGTAAAATAACTTATATCTCTTCCATGCCTGGTGTGGTGGGACACACCTTTGATCCCACAACTGAGAGTCAGAGGCAGGCAGAAATCTGTTGAGTTCAAGTCTACAGAGCGAGTTCCAGGCCAGCTGGGCTAAAAAAAAAAAAAAAAAAAAAAAAAAAAAAAAAAAAATAAATAAATAATATAATAAATAAATAAATAATCTCTTTTAAAGGCAGAAGCATTTATCCCAAGGACCAGGAACCCTTCTCCCTCCTTTGAAATAGTAAGCAGGACGGGAAGTCTCTGTCTTTGAGGAGGGGAATCCTGATTTCAGTATTCCACCAGTATTACAGACACAGCGTGTTAATCATACTCTAATCCTGACCCCTGACTCTACTGAGCTCCATCTTGATCCTTCCCTCATTCTCTCTTTACACTGCGTGTCCCAGTTCAACACCCAATCTCTCTTTAAAATGTCCAGATCGCAACTAGCTGTGGTGGTGCACACGGCACTTTAGTCCCAGCTTAACGTTTCCGGAGGCAAGATGGCAGGTGGATCTCTGTGAGTTCAGAACAGCCAGCTTGTCTACAATAGAAGTTCCAGACAGCTTGGGGCTGTGTTATCTCTTTCTCCATCTCCATCTCCATCAGCTCCTTCTCCTTATCACTCCTTTCTCCCCTTACTGGTCCCCGTTTGGTCTCGCCTATTTTCTGTATTTTTCCTCTTCGTTGCCTTTTCTTTTCTTTTATTCTTTTCTTCTGCTTAGTCTTTCTTTCTTTTTCTTAACTTCTTCTTTCCTTTTCTTTCTTTCTCTCTCTCTCTCTTTCTCTCTGCTCCATTCCTTCTCTCTCTCTTCGTCTTTCCTTTTTCTTTCCATGTCCTCTCTTGCCTTTTTACTGTATTTTTTGCAACAGGGAGCTCTCATTACACCTAGTCCCATAATGGCGCCCCAGGAAATGCAGGTAATGTAGGCTCAACGATGTTATCTTTCAATCAATGGAGCTACTGGTTCCGCTTTGCCCTATGGCTTCTATAGGCAATCTAGGGGATTATAGGCATACATCACCGTGTAATTTCCCACAGCGTTTCAGATGGGTTGATTTACTTTTTGATACCGAACTGATTTTTCTCTAGTGTCAGAAGATCATCTTAGGTGTTTCCCTCTTGCGCTTTTTAGGTTTCTAAGGCAGTCAATGTCCTTCTTTCTTACCAATGAAGGCGTCTCGGGACAGGACTTATGGGTGGTTGTTTAGGTTTTCTCCCTCAATACCCTGGAGGTATGGGGGCAGAGACATTCAGTCTGTACCAATTTCAACAGGGGGCAGCTTTATTTAAGTGAAGGCACAGGAAGGAAGTTCTCTAGACGAACGGGATGTGCTCTGTGGGCAAAGTCCCATGGGTACCGGTTGATAGACAGTGAAAGGAATGAAAGGGACGAAATAAGGACAAGACCACCAGGGCAGGGTTTCGCGCTAAGAAGAGATTGTGTGTGGAGAAAGTAAACAGGTCTAAGGTGAGATCCATCCTCAGGGGTGGGTCTTTACCAGAGGATCCTCTCTCATAGCGTTGCAAGTGGAAGAATGCGTCGGATGATTGTGTGAATGTGGTTTAGATCGAAGTCTAAGGTCCAATTTTGGGGGTGTCATGCCAGGTCGATATCAGCCCTGTAATGGTGAAAGTCAGATCTCTGGTGATACCTACCATGGGTATTCAGATTTAGTTGTGAGTGTGCTTCTACAGTTAATTGTGTCTTGTGGGCTTTTAGTTCTCTTGCACACTTTGCAGAAGGGGGAGGTCCTAAAGCAGACAGAATGACAAGAGCGGGGACCTCATGTGTCGCCATCGGCCCAGTCTTGAAGATTTCCAGGCCCTCCGGGGCTCCAACTGAACAGGTGGGCCCCCCACAGCATGTGTTGTGTGTGTTCGGGGGGGTGTCCAATGAAAACAGGTAACTTTTTCCTCAGGTGAGTAGGCAGGTGGGGGCACCCACGATGCGGTGTGTGTTGTGGTGGTGGTGTGGGGGGGTCATGCAGCCCAGGGAACTCAGGAAGCCCTGCTATGGTGCATACACTCTTGCTTTCCTGGAGTACAGGAAACAGGCAGCAGGTAACTTGATAGAGCAAAGAGGCAGAAGAAAAGTAAAGTTGTTGAACTCCTCTCCGTTGATCTGGAGGGTGAAACCCTGAGGAACAGGCCTGGGCTCAACCTGGTGAGGAACACGGTGGTGGTGATCCGTCCTGCTCCTTTGTGTCAACACACCGACTGGTCTCAGTATGGTTGTCTTGCTGTTTTTTGATAACTGAAAGCACTTTCAGAGCTGGACCTTTGTCTATGGGATTTCCAGTAAGTGGCTGTCCTCCCTGCCCAGAGCTGGACATGGACAAGTCTGTCAATGAAAATTACCTAGTTGACAGGGAGATGGATGGTTTAGAGAAAGATTCAAGGGACCCCGGGCTGTGTGAGGAAGGGCCAGGTTAAGGGCAGCATAGAAGTCAGAAGAGGCAGGAAACAGGTTCCCCAGGGAAGAGAGCTGAGGTAGACAGGGATGGGACCAGAAAGACTGGTAAATGTGATGGAGGATGGACTGTGTAGCATCATGACTTCTAAGGTCATCTGGGGGCTCTCTTCCCCCAGGGATGAGGCCTCGCAGCTGAAGGGACCAGATACCTCAAAGGTACCTCAAAGTCAGTGATGATAGTCCATGTTGGGTAGGAGCCAGGATAAGACAGGAAAAGGGACAGCTCTGGACTCAGCCACCTGCCTGGGTTTGCCCACTGGGTTCATGTTCCTGTGGGGCTCCCAGGAATATTCTTTTTCCCTGTGCCTGAATCCTCACCCCACTACCAATCATACTGCCTCATCGCCTCCCTTGCTTACTAGGGATCTCCCCTTTTACTCATGGACCCAAAGGGGACTTCATTAGTTGACTGAAACTCAGTGGCCAGATGTAAACTCTTGGCTCAAAGGGATGGCTTATGTTCTAAAATGACACTTTGCTGTGCAAGCAGGAGGAGGATAAGCCCAGGTGTTAATGTGGCAACTCCCCCTTGTCATCCCTGTGGGGCAAGATGCCCAGGGAAGCTCTTCGTCTCGGTTTGCTAGCTAGAGCATCTAAGTCATTAAGGTGAACCCAGTTTTCAGTGAGAGTATGTCTCAGAGAAGAGAAAGGTGGATGGCTTCTCTTAGTTTGTGACACCTAAGGACATAAAACCGCACTGGCCTCTACAATTAACAATGTGCCAATTATGCATAACAGGTGCACCCCATATACACTGGCACCCCTGTAGGCAAATCCAGTCTGAGTTTAGGTATGCATGGGCTAGCATTTCTAGCCAGCACCTCCCAGAGGCACAAGTGAGTGTCATGGGACCTCCCTGGCTCCGCCCACGGGATGGGACTTGATATGGAGGTCTGGGATTGGGCCCTGGGAGGTGAAATCACACTGCCTATTTAATCCGTTCATTCGAATAAAGTGCCATTCCCCTCGTGTAATTTGGGATTTATCCTACCCATTGGTGGTTCCTGTGTGCCGTGCTTATCGACTATGAAGTAGCTTGCCTGCATGGCCTGGGCCACACTGTGGAATCAACAGGTGAGCCAACAATCCACAAATCTTTGCTTCTTAAAAAAAAAAAACAACCAAGCTTAAACAACTCTCAAATTTCTCAGCCCAGTGTTAGTGCAGTTTAGGGCAGTTTGGTTAGAGCGCCCTAGCGTGTTAGGCTCAAGTGCTGTGTGCTGGGTAGCTTTAGTTGAGTATTATGGAATACCTACTTGAGTGAATTGTCTCCATTGGGAATTGGCGCCTGATGAGCACTTTCCTTGATTAGTGAATAAGAGGGGACATGCCCAATGTGGTATCCCTCCCAAGGTGTCCTGTATTGTAATAAGAAGTAAAGGTTGACCCACAGGCCAGGGAACAAGCATAGGCAGCAAATTCCCTTCAGTGGTCTGTGCTTCATGGTTTCCAGTCCCTGAAACCTGCCTGGCTTCCCTTGCTGAATAAGAGACTGTAACTTAAAAGCTACAACAGTCTTGTCCTCCTTCTCCAAGGTTGCAGCTTTTTTCTTTCTTTCTTTTTTTTTTCTTTTTTTCTTTCTTTTCCTTCTTCGTTCTGTGTCTTTTCTTTTCTTGGTCTTTCTTTCTTTCCCTTCTTCCTTCCTTCCCTTCCTTCCTCTCCTTTCCTTCCTGTCCTTCTTTCCCCTTCCCCCTCCCCATCCCCTCCCTCCCCACTTATTCTNTAAAGGGAATGCTTCTGTCGTTTCCCCATTTAGGATGATATTGGCTGTGGGTTTCCTGTATATGGCTTTGATTACATTGAGGAATGATCCCTCCAATCCAATTCCCTCTAGGACTTTAAGCATGAAGGGATGCTGGATTTTGTCAAAGGCTTTTTCTGTGTCAATTGAGATGATCATGTGATTTTTGTCTTTCAGTCCATTTATATGCTTGATGATATTTATTGATTTTCATGTGTTGAACCATCCCTGCATCTCTGGTATGATCCAACTTGGTCATGATGGATGATCTTCTTGATGTGGGTCCTCTATTTTTTTTCACACCAAAGTATTATTCATCTCCTTCTGTGTGCGTGTGTGTGTGTGTGTGTGTGTGTGTGTTTGCCTAGTCTTTCCCCAGTTACCACACCCCCCATTTCCCCCTTGATAGCATCTGTGTCCTATCTGTCTTCAAGCTCCTTCTTCCCCTTGACCTATGCCATTCCTTTCCTTTTTCTGAGTACTGCAACTACATCAGGATATACATTCATATATAAGGATTTGGAGCTAGGATCCACAAATGAGAGAGAATATTCCTCACTTGTTTTTCTGAGTCTGTGTTATCTCATTTAGTATAGCAGTTTCTAGTTCTATCCTTTTACCTGTAAATTTCATGATTTCATTGTTCTTCACTGCTGAATAGAGCTTCATTGTGTAAATTCTTGACATTAGCCATTCTGAGATAAGATGAAATCTTAAAATGGTTTTCATTTACATTTCCTTAATTTCTAAGGATGCTGAACACTTTGGCAGGGGGTGTCTTTTTGACACAGCATGTCTCTGTAGCTTCAGCTGGCCTGGAACTCAATAGGTAGACCAGACTGGCCTTGATCTCCCAGAGATCTGCCTGCCAAGTGCTGGAATTAAAGGCACGCACTAGCACAACAACTGGCAAACATTTTTAAAGGTATTTCTTTGCCATTTTTATATCTTCTTTTGAGAACTTTCTGTTCAGAACAATAGCCCATTTTTTTTCTTTTTTATTGTTTTATACATATTTTTGTACAAGATTATGTTACAAATAAAATTTTAACCTGTGTCCCCCTCCTTACCCCTCACCCCACCAGAGCTCATGCACTCCACCAAACATGTTTTTCATGTTTCTCTCAGTCTTTTTCCAAAATTCTCAATGTAGAAGTTGACTGTTTTGAGCAGAAGTTCACCATTTCAGTCAGTTCTTTGACACAGTCCCTTCCATTGTTGCTGTTGTTGTTGTTGTTGTTGTTCTCTCCAATATGCATCGCTCCCAACTACTTGAACAAAAGCTCAAGCAGCCCTGCACAAGAAATACTTACTACTAGGTAATTGGCACTAGCATCCACAGATGAGGGACACCATTCATTGTTTTTTTTCTGGGACTGTGTTACTTCACTTAACATAATATCTTCTAGTTCCATCCATTTACCTGCAAAGTTCATGATGTTATCTTTATTTACTCCTGCATAGCACTCCATTGTGTAGATGTACCACATTTTCTCTATCCACTTGTCAGTTGAGGGGAACTTGAGTTGGTTCCAGTTTTTTGCTATTGTGAACAGAGCTGCAATAAACATGCCATAGCCCATTTTTTAATTGGGCTGGGTTTTTTTTCTTATTTTTCTTAGTTCTTTGCAGATTCCTGATACTATTCCTCTATCATATATATAGCTGGCAAAGATTTTCTCTGACTCTATGGGCTTCCTCTTCATTTTATTGTTTTTCTTTTTCCCCTTTGCTCTACAGAAGCTTTTTAATGAGGTCTCATTTGTCAATTGTTGACCTTAATTCCTGAGTAACTGATGTCCAATTTTGAAAGTTCTTTCTTGGACTCATGTATTGTAGAGTGCTGCCTATGTTTTCTTCTAACAGTTTCACCATTTCAGGTCTCACATTGAAGTCTCTGACCCACTCAGAATTGACTTTTGTTCAGAGTGGTCAGTATGGGTCTAATTTCATTCTTCTCCATGTAGAGATGCCGTTTTGCCAGCACCATTTGTTGAAGATAATGTCTTTCCTCCAATGTGTATTTTTGACTTCTTTGTCAAATTTCAGGTGGCTAAAATCACATGTACTCATGTTTGGGTCTTCTATTTTTGTTCTGTTGATCTGTTTTGTGCTAGGACCATATTATTTTTATGACTAGAGCTCTGTAATATAGTTTTAAATCAGGTACAGTAATCCCTCCAGCTCTTTGTGCTTAGGATTGCTTTGACATCTGGGGTCCTTTGTGGTTTCATATGAATTTTAGGATTTTTTTTCTATTTCTGTGAAGAATGTTATGGGAATTTTTTTATTCAGATTACATCAAATCTCTGAACTGCTTTTGGTAGGATGGCCATTTTCACAATATTAATCCTACCAATCCATGAGCATGGGAGGTATTTACATTTCCCTGTGTCTTCCTTGATCTTTTTCTTTAAAGTTTTCAATGTAAAGATCTTTAATGTCTGTGGTGGTTTGAAAGAGAGTGTTCCCCCCATAGGCTTTAAGGATTCAGACATTTTGTCTCCAGTTGGTGGCACGGTTCTTGGAGGTCTTAGAAGGTGTGGCTGTGCTGGAGGAAGTACATTATTGGGGGCAGGCTTAGTGAGTTTAACAAGCCTTGTGGTCTCCAGCCTCTCCCTCTCTCTGCTTCCTGTACTCATTGCAAGATGTGACCCTCGGCTTGCTGCTCCAGCCCCGGCCACCATGCTTCCTGCCACAAAGGACTCTGATTCCTTGGAACTAACAATCATAAGCTCAAATAAACTCTTCCTTTTATAAGTTCCCTTGCTCATGGTGGTTTATCACAGCAACAGAANCCTTCAGAGTTTGGGTTTCACATTGAGGTCTTTGATCCATCTGGAGTTGGCTTTTGTATGGGGGAAAGGTAGGGGTTTAATTTCATTCTTCTGCAAGTGGTGATCCAGTTTTTCCAACACCACTTGCTGAAGATGCTGTCTTTCCTCCATTGTGTCTTCTTGGCCCCCTTATCAAATATGAGGTTGCTGAAATTCTATGTGCTCAAGTTTGGATTTTCAGTTTTGTTCCATTGGTCAACATGTCTGTTTTTATGCCAGTACCAAGCTGTTTTTATGACTATAGCCCTGTAGTATAGTTTGAAGTCTGGTATAGAGATCCCCCCATATTGCTCCTTTCACTCAGGGTTGATTTGGCTATTTGGGGGTCTTTTCTTTTTCCAAATGAAATTAAGGACTTTTTTCCAAGCCTGTAGAAACTCTTGGGGATTTTAATTGGATTGCATTAAATCTGTACAAGAGTTTGGGTAGAATGGACATTTTTACTATATTAATTTTCCCAATCCATGAGCATGGGAGGTTTTTCCATCTTCTGATGTCTTCTTCAATTTACTTCTTCAGAGGTTTAAAAATTTTGTTTCAGAGCTCTTTTGTGTCTTTGGTTAGGTTTGTTCCTAGATATTTTATTGTTTTTGAGGCTATTGTGAGTGGGAAGGTCTCCTTGTATTCCTTCTTCAGCTGCTTGTTGTTGGTGTAAAGAAAGGCTACTGCTTTTTCTAGGTTAATTTTGTATCCTGCCACTTTACTGAAACTCTTAATTGTTTCTAGGATTTTTCTGGTGGAGTTCTTAGCATCCCTTAAGTAAACAATCATATCATCAGCAAAAAGGGATAGCTTGACTTCCTCTTTTCCAATTAGTACTCCTTTAATTTCCTTTTCTTGCCTTATTGCCCTAGCAAGTGTTTCAAGCACTTTATTGTAGAGGAGTGGTGACAGTAGGCAGCCTTGCTGAGTTCCTACCTGTAAAGGGAATGCTTCTGTCGTTTCCCCATTTAGGATGATATTGGCTGTGGGTTTCCTGTATATGGCTTTGATTACATTGAGGAATGATCCCTCCAATCCAATTCCCTCTAGGACTTTAAGCATGAAGGGATGCTGGATTTTGTCAAAGGCTTTTTCTGTGTCAATTGAGATGATCATGTGATTTTTGTCTTTCAGTCCACTTATATGCTTGATGATATTTATTGATTTTCATGTGTTGAACCATCCCTGCATCTCTGGTATGATCCAACTTGGTCATGATGGATGATCTTCTTGATGTGGGTCCTCTATTTTTTTTCACACCAAAGTATTATTCATCTCCTTCTGTGTGCGTGTGTGTGTGTGTGTGTGTGTGTGTGTTTGCCTAGTCTTTCCCCAGTTACCACACCCCCCATTTCCCCCTTGATAGCATCTGTGTCCTATCTGTCTTCAAGCTCCTTCTTCCCCTTGACCTATGCCATTCCTTTCCTTTTTCTGAGTACTGCAACTACATCAGGATATACATTCATATATAAGGATTTGGAGCTAGGATCCACAAATGAGAGAGAATATTCCTCACTTGTTTTTCTGAGTCTGTGTTATCTCATTTAGTATAGCAGTTTCTAGTTCTATCCTTTTACCTGTAAATTTCATGATTTCATTGTTCTTCACTGCTGAATAGAGCTTCATTGTGTAAATTCTTGACATTAGCCATTCTGAGATAAGATGAAATCTTAAAATGGTTTTCATTTACATTTCCTTAATTTCTAAGGATGCTGAACACTTTGGCAGGGGGCGTCTTTTTGACACAGCATGTCTCTGTAGCTTCAGCTGGCCTGGAACTCAATAGGTAGACCAGACTGGCCTTGATCTCCCAGAGATCTGCCTGCCAAGTGCTGGAATTAAAGGCACGCACTAGCACAACAACTGGCAAACATTTTTAAAGGTATTTCTTTGCCATTTTTATATCTTCTTTTGAGAACTCTCTGTTCAGAACAATAGCCCATTTTTTTTCTTTTTTATTGTTTTATACATATTTTCGTACAAGATTATGTTACAAATAAAATTTTAACCTGTGTCCCCCTCCTTACCCCTCACCCTACCAGAGCTCATGCACTCCACCAAACATGTTTTTCATGTTTCTCTCAGTCTTTCTCCAAAATTCTCAATGTAGAAGTTGACTGTTTTGAGCAGAAGTTCACCATTTCAGTCAGTTCTTTGACACAGTCCCTTCCATTGTTGCTGTTGTTGTTGTTGTTGTTGTTCTCTCCAATATGCATCACTCCCAACTACTTGAACAAAAGCTCAAGCAGCCCTGCACAAGAAATACTTACTACTAGGTAATTGGCACTAGCATCCACAGATGAGGGATACCATTCATTGTTTTTTTTTTCTGGGACTGTGTTACTTCACTTAACATAATGTCTTCTAGTTCCATCCATTTACCTGCAAAGTTCATGATGTTATCTTTATTTACTCCTGCATAGCACTCCATTGTGTAGATGTACCACATTTTCTCTATCCACTTGTCAGTTGAGGGGAACTTGAGTTGGTTCCAGTTTTTTGCTATTGTGAACAGAGCTGCAATAAACATGCCATAGCCCATTTTTTAATTGGGCTGGGTTTTTTTTCTTATTTTTCTTAGTTCTTTGCAGATTCCTGATACTATTCCTCTATCATATATATAGCTGGCAAAGATTTTCTCTGACTCTATGGGCTTCCTCTTCATTTTATTGTTTTTCTTTTTCCCCTTTGCTCTACAGAAGCTTTTTAATGAGGTCTCATTTGTCAATTGTTGACCTTAATTCCTGAGTAACTGATGTCCAATTTTGAAAGTTCTTTCTTGGACTCATGTATTGTAGAGTGCTGCCTATGTTTTCTTCTAACAGTTTCACCATTTCAGGTCTCACATTGAAGTCTCTGACCCACTCAGAATTGACTTTTGTTCAGTGTGGTCAGTATGGGTCTAATTTCATTCTTCTCCATGTAGAGATGCCGTTTTGCCAGCACCATTTGTTGAAGATAATGTCTTTCCTCCAATGTGTATTTTTGACTTCTTTGTCAAATTTCAGGTGGCTAAAATCACATGTACTCATGTTTGGGTCTTCTATTTTTGTTCTGTTGATCTGTTTTGTGCTAGGACCATATTATTTTTATGACTAGAGCTCTGTAATATAGTTTTAAATCAGGTACAGTAATCCCTCCAGCTCTTTGTGCTTAGGATTGCTTTGACATCTGGGGTCCTTTGTGGTTTCATATGAATTTTAGGATTTTTTTTCTATTTCTGTGAAGAATGTTATGGGAATTTTTTTATTCAGATTACATCAAATCTCTGAACTGCTTTTGGTAGGATGGCCATTTTCACAATATTAATCCTACCAATCCATGAGCATGGGAGGTATTTACATTTCCCTGTGTCTTCCTTGATCTTTTTCTTTAAAGTTTTCAATGTAAAGATCTTTAATGTCTGTGGTGGTTTGAAAGAGAGTGTCCCCCCATAGGCTTTAAGGATTCAGACATTTTGTCTCCAGTTGGTGGCACGGTTCTTGGAGGTCTTAGAAGGTGTGGCTGTGCTGGAGGAAGTACATTATTGGGGGCAGGCTTAGTGAGTTTAACAAGCCTTGTGGTCTCCAGCCTCTCCCTCTCTCTGCTTCCTGTACTCATTGCAAGATGTGACCCTCGGCTTGCTGCTCCAGCCCCGGCCACCATGCTTCCTGCCACAAAGGACTCTGATTCCTTGGAACTAACAATCATAAGCTCAAATAAACTCTTCCTTTTATAAGTTCCCTTGCTCATGGTGGTTTATCACAGCAACAGAAAAGTGACTAATACAATGTCTTTGGTTAGGTTTATTTCTAGATATTTTTTTTTTAATTTTTAATTTTATTTATTTCTGTATGTGTATGAATGTACTGTCTGCATGCAGGTCTGTGCACCCGTGTCGTGCAATGCCACGGAGGTCAGAAGAGGGTCTCGGATTCCCCTGGAACTGGAGTTCTCCTGGAATTGGAGTTTCAGACGGTTCTCAGCCGCCATGTGGGTGCTGGGGATCGAACCCGGGTCCTCTGTAAGAGCGGTCGGCGCTCTTAACCGCTAGGCTATCTCTCCAGCCCCAGATATTTTATTTTTTTAATTTATTGTAAATGGGAATGTTTCCACTGGTTGTTATTGGTATATAGAAAAGCTAGTAACTTTTATAAGTTGATTTAGTATCCTGCCACTTGCTGAAAGTGTTAATCATTTCTAGAAGTTTTCTGGTGGAATGTTTGGGATCTTATGTCATCTGCAAAGATTTGACCTCTTCTTTTCTAATTAATATCCCTTTGATGTCCTTTTCTTATTGTTCAAGCTAATTCCAAGCACTATATTGTAAAGGAGTTTACATTCCCACCAGGGGTTCTCCACACTGGGGAGAGTGGACAGCCTTGTCTGGTTCCTGGTTTTAGGGAGAATGCTTCCTGGTTTTCTACATTTAGAATGATGTTGGCTGTGGATTTGTTGTATATAGCCTTAATTATGTAAAGGTATATTCCCTCTAGTCCAGTTCTCCCTAGGACTTTTACACAAATGCATGAATTTTGTCAAAAGCCTTTTCCATGTCTGTTGAGATGATGATGTACTTTCTTCTGTAAGTCCATTTGTATGATTTAGTACATTTTTAACTTACCTATATCAAACCATCCTTGCATCTCTGGAATAAAGCCAACGTGATCAAGGTGGATGATCTTTTTGATATGTGTCTGTATGCAATTTGATGTATGTTCCTGAGAATTTTTACATCTATGTTCATTAGAGATATAGGCCTATAGTTTTTTGTGGTGTCTTTACCTGGTAGTAGAGTAACACTGGCTTCATAGAAGAAATTTGGGGATTCTCCCTCTGTTTCTTTTTTTTTTAAATAATTTAATCAGTATTGACTGTAGATCTTCTTTGAAGGTCTGATTGATTTCTGCTGTGACTCCATCTGGACTTGATCTTTTTTGAGTTCTGAAACTTTCTATTACTACTTCAATTTTTTTGTCATGGGTCTGTTTAAGTTGCTGAATTCATCTTGGTTTCACTGTGGTGGTTTTACTGAATTGAAAAATATCCAGAGGCATGTAAAGCTGACAAGTTGATAATGAAGATTAACTATGGGAGCAGGGTAGAGGCTGTGGAAGGAAATGATGAGAATCAAAGGAAAAAGAAGCAGGTAGGTAGGGCAGGCAAGGATACCCATGCCGAGAGCTGACACTGAGACCATGTCCTTAGGGATAAGCCAAAGAGCTCTCAACCTCTGTTTTATTTCCTATAGCTGAACTCCAGAGAAATAAATTCCCAAGTCTCTGCTGATAGCAATGTGAGGAAGAAGGCAGCAGGATACTCTGAATTATGAGGTCAGAGTCACAAGCCTAGGGAGTCACATGAGTTGAGGGACACTGGACTCTGATTCTCATTCTCAGCCCCAGATCCCAAATCAAACAAAGGTTTGAACATAAATAATAGTCTGTCAATAACATCCTGTGATCTGAGAGTGTCTGATAAGAACTTTATCACTTAAGAAGATTTTTTTAGGTGGTATTATAGATTTCTAATATAACCCTTTCTTTCTTCCCAGGTGAATATGCTGTCTTAAGGTTCACCTTGCTCGGAGGTATTGAGTGGGTGCAGCCTCAACAGCAGCAGGATGCAGCAGCAAATTCACTCCAAAACTGTAAGTTGGGGCTTCACTGATTGCAAAATTTCTTTCTTATTTAGAAGGTGGGTCCAAGTCCAAATTGGCACACTCCCTTATTGACTACAAGTAGAGACTAAGATCTCTAAGTGAATTGTTTGAGACCATACAGCTCGTGGGTAATAGAGATGAGTGAGAACTGGCTCTCCTGACCTCCCTCCAGGCTCTGTGCCCAACTCTCATCTGAATAATCATGTCTTGTTGATTATTTTATATATAGCTCCCTGAAGGCAAACATATAATCCTCTCTATCTGTGTCCATTTCGGGTATTGTGTGCACTATGAGACCACCATGACATACTTTCTCCTTGCACAGCCCACCAGCTGATTTCAAGAGCATCTCCATCCCAGACCTCAGTTCCTGAAGAACCCCACTACTGAGCTCCTCATTACTGTAATGAATCCCCTGGTACTTGCCTCCCATATTGAGAGCATACTATATACTTTCTCTTCTCCACTTTCAGCCTCAAGGAGTTAACTCCATTCTCAAGCATCACACCTGCCTGTGTTGCCACAGGTCCTGTCTCAGGAAGCCTTTCCTTTCTACTCCAATTATTAGTTTTTGTTGGGGGAAGAGGTTAAGATGCTACTTTTCTGCTTCTCTCTAGCATAAAATGTCATCAAGATTGGGACTCTAGAGTTCATCTCTTGTATGCAAGTCTGAGATGTTTTGGTCTCTTCTCCCTGTTTGGTCTCTTCTTCCCTGGGTCTATCTGACTAGCATCATAGCCTTCATATCCACATGAAACATCTCTAGAAACAAGAAAATATGGCAGCAGGCAAACCGGGTCTCCGGGATATCAATGGAGCATCACACTTTGTGTCCACTATGCAATCCCTTCCCTGGAGGGGGTTTCTAGAAGCACTCCTGAATGCTGTCCATCACACCACACCTGGTCTCTGGTGATGATGGCCTGTCATGAATGCTTTTTTTTGTTGTTTTAACTTGCAAAATATTTTCTTTATTTATTTATTTTTTGTATGTGTATGAATGTACTGTCTGCATGTAGGTTTGCGCACCCGTGTCGTGCAATGCTGCGGAGGTCAGAAGAGGGTCTCAGATTCCCCTGGAACTGGAGTTCTCCTGGAATTGGAGTTACAGACAGTTCTCAGCCACCATGTGGATGCTGGGGATCGAACCTGGGTTCTCTGCAAAAGCAGTTGGTGCTCTTAACCGCTAGGCTATCTCTCCAGCCCTGTAAATATTTTCTTATTTTGAAAATTATCTATAGATGTTGACAACACAAATGTTACTGCAGATCATTTCCCCCTTGATTGATGAATTTGGTAAGCATTAGCATTTCTCTGGTTTTATGATGCTTTTCAGATGTATCAATTGACTATACTATATGTATATGTATATGGCCCTTAGAAGCCAAAAAAAAAAAATCCATCTGATATTAAAATCAACAAAAAGAAATATCCTGAACCTTCATTCTGTTATGCTTTTGTTTCAAATTTCCTATATGGAGACATATATATCTCAGATATCTTCAAAACTGACCAGCAAAGTAAAACTAGCACCATAACTAAACAGTGGACTACCAAAGAGCCCTCAAGCCACAGTTATTGAATCCAATTTCAGGGCATTTACAGTATCATCAGAATTAAAGTGTTTTATTTTGCTTATTTAGAACTTAAAAGTTTTAGTGTATTTGTTTTCCACATTTGAAAAACTGTAGATATTTTATCATACACACAGAAAGGACAGCACACAGCACATCCAATATTACATGACCAATACCTTCACCCTAATGGCGCCTCCCAAAACAAAGAGGGAGAAACCAATACTTATTAAAAGCAACAGAGGGAGCTGGAGAGGTGGCTCATCTTTTGAAGAGGACCTGGGGTTGATGTTCCCAGGACCCTCAAGGCTAACCACCATCTGTAACTCCAGTTCCAGGGGATCTGATGAGTTCTTCTGGCCTTCGTGAGCACTGCACACCTGTGGCATAAAACACTCAGACACATAAAATAAAAAAATTTTAATAATTTTTTAAATTTATTATTAATTTGTATGTTCTGTCTGCATGTAGGTTTGTGCACCCGTTTCATGCAATGCTGTGGAGGTCAGAAGAGAGTGTCAGATTCCCCTGGAACTGGAGTTAAAGATGGTTCTCAGCCACCATGTAGGTGCTGGGGCTCGAACCTGGGTCCTCTGCAAGAGCAGTCGGCGCTCTTAACTACTAGGCCAGCTCTCCAGCCCAAAATAAAAATATTTTTAAATTTAAAAAACAATAAATTAACTTAATAGTTTAAAAATACCAGTTTCTAAGTCGCTTCTCAATATTGCAAAATGAGGGCATGCGGACCACTGGAGGACCACCCACCAGCGGCCCAGCACACCTCCCCAGGCTCACAGAAGCAGAACAGCAGGCAGGCCACCAGCGCCCTCCCCAGTGGCCTGTACACATGGAGAAGTGGCAAGGGGCCCTCCTAGAGTCCCAATTCCAGCCCACCAGCCTCCCCAGGCACAGTTTGCAGTGCCCAGCACCTGGGTGCGGAGCCCGAGCTCTCAGGTCCCAGGAGCTCCAGTTCAGGCTTACTCTAATAAGAAATCTGGTAGCTCCCAGATTGGGGGGGGGGGAGGTGGAGTAAGACACATGCCAGTGTATATTCACTATGGCTGCCTGCTCCTGACTCCCAGCAGTCCAGACAAGACACTGAACCAGAACTTGCTGTGGATCACGCTCAGGGAGGCTTCAATTCTGGCTCCTGACAAGTGAGACAGAGCCCCACCCACCCACCCTGAGGCCAGACTCCCACTTGGCACCCAGCAGGTGAAACAGAAGCCCAGAGGCCAATGCAGCTTGGTTCTGGAAATATTCCAGAATCCCAGTCCATTTGCTAGGGAACACCATGAGCCACTCCCCCAGATCCAGACTAAGCTTCCCTGGCTCTGGACCCAGACCTAGATGCTTACACCCAGCCCAGGGGAACTAGTAAAAACACTAGATGCCCAAAACAAAGACATAATACTGAAAGTTTCAAGAGAAAAACAAGTCACATATAAAGGGAAACTCATCAGAATTACAGCTGACTTTTCTTTTTTTTATTAATTTTATTTATTTCTGTATGTGTATGAATGTACTGTCTGCATGCAAGTTTGTGCACCCATGTCGTGCAATGCCGCGGAGGTCAGAAGAGGGTGTCAGATTCCCCTGGAACTGGAGTTCTCCTGGAATTGGAGTTTCAGACGGCTCTCGGCCACCATGTGGATGCTGGGGATCGAACCTGGGTCCTCTGTAAGAGCGGTCGGCGCTCTTAACCACCAGGCCATCTCTCCAGCCCCTATGGCTGACTTTTCAATGCAAATTATGAAAGCCAGAAGAGCTTAGACCAAAGTATACCAAGTTCTAAATGACTTAGATGCCAACCCAGAATACTTTACCCAGAAAAAAAATGTCTATTATAGTTGAAGGAGAAAGAAAAATATTTTGTGACATAAAAAATATGAAGGAATACATGTCCAGAAAACCAAACTTTCAGAAAACACTTGAAGCACTACAACAAGCAGAAGAAAGGAACAACTATTTCCAAGTGGCAAGAGAAAGTAATGAAGGTATAACTCTGCAAATACATAGACCAAAAATGCAAACAGAAACTAAGGTGAGAAGCAATATACATCTCTCAATAATATCTTTAAATATTAAGGGTCTCAACTCTCCAATCAAGATTCACAGACTGGGAGGATGAATTAAGAAATTGAATCCATCTTTTTGTTGTCTATAAGAAACCCATCTCTTGGGGCTGGAGAGATGGCCTAGTGGTTAAGAGCACCAACTCCTCTTGCAAAGGACCCAGGTTCGATCCCCAGCACCCACATGGTGGCTGAGAACCATCTTTAACTCCAGTTCCAGGGGAATCCAACACTCTTCTGACCTCCGCAGCATTGCACAACATGGGTGCACCAACCTACATGCAGACAGTACAATCATACACATAAAATAAATAAACAAATAAAAAATTTTAAAAAAGAAACCCATCTCATCTTCAAGGACAGGCACCATCTTAAGGTGGAAAGATGGAAAAAAATATTGCAAGCAAATGGTACTAAGAAGCAAGCAGGAGTTGCTATCCTAATATCAGACAAAAGAGACTTCAAATTAAAACTAAGAAGAGAAGAAGAGGGTCCCTACATTTTTATCAAAGGAACAATTAACTATGAAGACTTATCAGTCATGAATATATACATACCAAAGACTGGTGCATAAAACTTCATAAACAAAATACTACAAGACCTCAAGGCACAGATTAATCACAACACACTAATAATAGGGGACTTTAATACCCCACTGTGACCATTAGACAGGTCAACTGGACAAAGAATAAACAGACATCTGAACTGAACAATACAATACACCAAATGGACATCACAGACATCTACCAAATATTCAACCCAAACACCAAAGAATATACTTTCTATTCAGCAACCCCATGGAACATTCTCCAAAATTAACTACACACTGGGACACAGAGCAAATCTCAACAAATACAAAAAAATTTGAAATAATCTCATGCATTCTATCAGACCACAGTGAAATAAAGCTTGATATCAACACCAGAAGAAGCTACTATCTACAAGAACTCATGGAGACTAAACAACACACTTCCTGAATATTAAAAGGGTCAAGGGAGAAATAAGGAAAAAAAAGTATTCCTGGAATTAAACAAAAAGAGTAATACAACATAACAAAATCTATAGGACATTCTAAAAGCAGTCCTAAGAGGGAAATTTGTAGCCCTAAGTGCCTTCATTAAGAAAACAGAAATAACACAATAAATGACCTAACATTGCAGCTAAAAACAATTGAGACACAACAACAAATGAATCCCAAACCCAACAGACAGGAAGAAATAACAAAAATCAGAGTGGAGATCAACAAAATAGAAACAAAGAAAAATACAAAAAATCAATGACTCTAAGAGCTGGCTCTTTGAAAGAATAAACAAGATAGATAAACATCTAGCCCAGTTAACTAAAAGAAAGAAAGAGCAACTCCAAATCAACAAAATTAGAGATGAAAGGAAAACATCACAACAGATAATGAAAAGATCAAGGCAATTATATGAGAATACTTTAAAAACCTATACTCTATTAAATTTGAAAACCAGGGAGATCTCCCAAGACCACTTAAAGCACAGGTAAGAGCTGGGTGTTTCAGCCAGGTGGATTGTTTGATTGAATTTGACTGTCTTTGTTGATCTTTGGCCCAATTGGCTGGTGTGGCTGAGGGGGCAGAGTTATCCTCCCAGCTGGTATAAAAGGTGGGTTTGTGTGAGTTTTGAGATCGGAGATCTCCCAAGACCACCTGAAGCAGAGGTACAGGGGCGCAGGCTAAACAGCCCCCCTGCCAACTGGGATTACCAAAGGAAGGAGTGTCCAAGTGGACTGTTTGGAGAACTTTCAGAACAGAAAGGGAAGAGTGAGTTGGACTTCCAATAGAAAGCCTAGAGCTTAAAGAAGTCAACATTCCATAAGCAAGGAGTAAAGGAGAAAAACAAATCAATCAAAGAAACAATGAAGGGATCTGAAGGAGGCAAGCAAAGCAAGCCTTCAACACAGTGAAGAGGCATTTGGGATTCACATTGGAATACAGGCAAGGAGAAGCCCATATGCCAGGGACATAAAGAAGAGATAACATGGGAA
Source organism: Rhizomys pruinosus (assembly GCA_009823505.1). Lineage (NCBI taxonomy): Eukaryota > Metazoa > Chordata > Mammalia > Rodentia > Spalacidae > Rhizomys > Rhizomys pruinosus. Next base: position 2,387,807 of record VZQC01006507.1, read on the forward strand.
AGCTGCAGGATAATCCCACACCAAGCTCTACCAACCCTGTGGAAGATCCCTACAGTGGGATCCCCCCGGGGATGGCCCAGGACACAAATATAAGAAGTACGATTGTGAACATACTTAAAGAAGTACAGCATTATAAAGAGCAAATCAAAGAATTAGGAAAAGAGAATGAAAAACTCAAGGAGGACCTAGAGAGAGAGAATGACAAACTCCAGAAGGAAGTGGAAACACTGAAAAGATCCCATGTTTCTTTGTTTCTATTTTGCTGATCTCCACTCTGATTTTTGTTATTTCTTCCTGTCTGTTGGGTTTGGGATTCATTTGTTGTTGTGTCTCAATTGTTTTTAGCTGCAATGTTAAGTCATTTATTGTGTTATTTCTGTTTTCTTAATGAAGGCACTTAGGGCTACAAATTTCCCTCTTAGGACTGCTGAATGAAGAAACCAACCAGAGAAGCAAAGAGCTACAGGAAGAGATTGAGAAGCTCCAAAAAGAAATGTAAATACTAAACAAATCGGAAGAGGAAATGAAAAAGGAAATCAAACACTCATCCAATCAAGAGGAAAGGAATTTAAAAAGCCTCAGAAGCAGAATGGAGGAAGCAGAACAAAGAATATCAGACCTGGAAGATAACAGAAAACAACTAAAAACCTCAAGTAAAGATTATGAAAATTTTTAAACTACACAAAAGTGGAACAACCAGGAAATATGGGACACTATTTGAAAAGATCAAATCTCCGCATCATAGGAATAAAGGAAGGAGAAGAATCCCAAGAGAATAGTATTGATCAGATCTTCAACAGAATAGTAGATGAAAATTTCCCCAAACTAAAAAAAGACAAACCCATACAAATACAAGAAGCACATAGAACTTGAAACAGACAAGATCAGAGAAGAAACTCTCCACGCCATATCATAGTTAAAATGCTGGACACCCAAAACAAAGACAAAATCCTTAAAGCCACAAGAGAAAAGCAACAAGTGACCTATAAGGGGAAACCTATCAGAATTATAACTGACTTCTCAGTGCAAACTATGAAAGCAAGAAGAATGTAGACTAAAGCATTCCCAGTGTTAAAAGACAATAGAACCAACCCAGGTTACTATACCCAGCAAAAATGTCGATTATAGTTGAAGGAGAGAGAAAAACCTTCCATGACATAAACAAGATGAAAGAATACATGTCTGGAAAACCAACCCTTCAAAGAATACTTGAAGCAATTCAAAGGACAGAAGAAAGGAGCAACCATCCCCAGGCACCTAGAAAGAGAAATCAATAAAAGCATAACTGCAGTAGAAACCTAAACCAAAACCGCAAATGGATAATAATGCGAAAGGAAGCAACACAAACCTATCAGTCATAAACTTAAATATTAATGGACTAAATTCCCCAATCAAAAGACATAGACTGGGAGATTGGATTAGGAAACAGAATCCATCGATATGCTGTCTACAAGAAACACATCTTACCTTCAAGGACAGGCACCACCTTAAAGTGAAAGGATGGAAAAAATATTCCAAGCAAATCGTACCAAAAATAAAGCAGGTGTTGCTATTCTAACATCAGACAAAATAGACTTCAAAGTAAAAGAAATCAGAAGAGACAAAGAAGGCCATTACATTTTTATCAAAGGAACAATTCACCAAGAAGATTTCACAATTATGAATATATATGCACCAAACTCTGGTGCACCAAACTTTATAAAGACAATTCTCCAGGACCGTAGGGGACTTCAATAACCCAGTGAGTTCTTCAGATAGGTCAACAGGACAAAAAGAAACACAGAGATCTGAA
>VZQC01006507.1:2391261-2450914 GCA_009823505.1 Rhizomys pruinosus
AGATGCTCATGGATTGGGAAAGTAACATACAGTAAAAACATCCATTCTACCAAACTCTTCGTCATAGATTTAACGGCAATTCCCAAATTAAAAATCCCCAAGAGCTTTACTACAGCTTGGGAAAAAAAAGATCCATTAATTTCATTGGGAAAAACAAAGACCCTGGAATAAGCCCAAAACAGCAAATAACAACGTGTCTCTTTCTGCTCTTTCTACTAAGCCATCTCAAGTTTTTCTTTTATTTTTTTTTTTTTTTTTTTTTTATTTTAATTTAATTTTCTATTGATGCTTTGTGGCGCATTTCATACATTTTTTCCAATTCGTTTCGGGCTTATTTCCCTCTTCCCCTCCCCGCCCACCCCCACTCCATCCCAGATTCCTCATGCATTCTGCCATTGACTGTCCGTGGCATCTTTCTCTCAGTTTTTTTTTTTTTTTCATTTTTAGGCTGTATAATCGATAATCCATGAGTACAAGCATCTTTCATGCAAAACCTATCTGCAGCCTGTTGTGCCCAAACACCTACAGCCCACCATCCAGTGGGGGGTGACAGGTATGTTTGTTCAATCAAGTGAAAAGAGCAATACAAAGAGGGGAATCTTCTCATTACCAGACTTCAAACTATCTACAGGTCTATAGTCACTTAAAAAAAGACAGCCTGGGTACTGGCACAAACAGACCTGTTGAGCAATAGAACAAAACCAAAGATCCAAAACTGAGCACATACAATTTCAGCCATTCACATATTTGACAAGGGGGCATAGAAGACACAATGCGCCAGAAAATGCACAGCATCGTTCAGCAAGTGGTCCGTGTTGAGCAAAAAACTGATATCACCACTTAGAAAGATGGAATTTAACCCACTACCTCTTTCCCTTACAAAAGTCAACTCAATGATTATCAAAGACCTCAACCATGAAACCCAACAACTCTGAAGGCTATGAAGAAAGAATTTCAGCAACTATAGACATAGGCCATAGGTAAAAGTCTCTTCCTAAATCGAGACAGCAGCGTGGCAAGCGACAATAGTCAACAATTTGACAAATAGTGACCTCATGTAAAAGCTCAAAATCCTGTCATTTTTATCAAAAGAAACAACCAGGAAGTAAAGAGAAATCCCACAGAGTGGAATGGAAACCTTCACCACAGAAACATCTGACAAGAGCATTGATTTCCAGAATATATAAACACTAAATCAAAGAAGAAAGAAACCAAATGAGCCCACTCAATAGATGGAGCAAGAGCTGAACATAGACTTCACAAATGTGAGAAGTAGAAATGAAGAACATCTTTAAGAAGTGTTCAATATCAGTAATTCAGTTAGGAAATGCCAAATTCAAAACACTCTAAGAATATCACTTTCTCCAATAAGATCTGACTAGGAGTTCAAGGAAAACAAATGATACCAAGTGCTGGGAGAGGTCTTGATGGGAAAGAAAGGAACACTCATCCACCTGACTGGTGGAGAATGTAAACTGTACAGCACTATTGGAAAGCATGTGGAGAACCCTGGAAGACTTGGAATTGAACTGCCCACCTGACCAGCCATACCACTCCTTGGCATGCTACCCTTCAAGACTCACGCCCACTGCAAGAGATACATTGCTACAAAGCCATGTTTTATTTCAAGCTGCTCTTTCCACAAAGCAAGGAGCGGGAACCAACCCAAATGGCCCCTCAACTGACATGTGGAGATGAAAGAAGAAAATGTGGTACATCTACACAATGGAGTTCTATGCAGCATTAAAGAAAAGACATATGGAATCATGAGCTTTGCAGGTTAAATGGCTGTGAGCTAGAAGATCATCATGCTGAGTGAATAACAAAACACAGTCCAGGCAAAAACTAATACAAAAATGTATACCTTCATCTGTGGCATTGCTAGTGGCCAATTACATAGTTGTAAAAGAATTTCTTATGCATGGCCCCTTGAGCTTTTGTTCCAAGTACTTGGGAGTGGATGCATATTTGGAACGAACAACAACAACAACAAAAGGACTACATCAAAGCAACTGACTGAAATGGTGAACTTCTGCTCAAAACAGTCACTTCCACATCGGAGAATTTTGGAAAGACTGGAAAGAGATGAAAGAAGCGATGTTTGGCAGAATGCATGAGCCTGGTGGGGTTGGGGATAGAGTGGGGGACAATGGGTCTAGATTTGATAAGAAACCATAATGCTGCATACAAAAAAAAAAGAAAAAATAAGAAAAAAAAAAAAAAGAAAACCCTATAGAGAAATGGATGAATACTGAAATCAACTGGGAAAGACCACCAAGCTTAACCAAGACAATGCAACAGCTTAAACAGACCTAAACATTGAGGAAATTTTATTGAAACAATAATACAAAACCTGCCAGCCAAAAAAAGCCCAGGCCGAGATGGATTTATGGCAGAATTCTATAAGACATTTAAGAGGGCCTAAAACCACTATTACTCAAATTATTCAAAAGGCTAGAAACAGGGGCTGGAGAGATGGCCTAGCAGTTAAGAGCACTGACTGCTCTTGCAGAAGACCCAGGTTCGTGGGCTGGAGAGATAGCCTAGCGGTTAAGAGCACCGACTCCTCTTGCAGAGGACCCGGGTTCGATCCCCAGCACCCACATGGTGACTGAGAACCATCGAGAACTCCAGTTCCAGGGGAATCTGAGACCCTCTTCTGACCTCCACGGCATTGCACGACATGGGTGCACAAACTTGCATGCAGACAGTACATTCATACACATACAGAAATAAATAAAAAAAAAAGAAGACCCAGGTTCGATCCCCAGCACCCACATGGTGGCTGAGAACCATCTTTAACTCCAGTCCAGTTCCAGGGGAATCTGATGCCTTCTTCTGACCCCCTCGGCATTGCATGACCCGGGTGCACAAACCTACATGCAGACAGTACATTCATACACATAAAAAATAAATAGATAAATTTTTAAAGGCTAGAAACAGAGGGAAATCTCCCAAATTCCTTCTATGAAGCCAGCATCATACTAATACCAAAAAGATACACCCAAAAAAGAAAACTACAGACTCATATCTTTAATGAACGTGGATACAAAAATTCTCAACAAAATACTTGCAAACTGCATTATAGGCATACATCAAAAATGTCATCCACCACAACCAAGTTGGATTTATACCAGGGATGCAGGCATGGTTCAACATATGTAAATCAATAAATGTCATAAAGCACATAAACGGACTGAAAGACAAACATACAGTCATCTCAATTGATGCAGAAAAGGCCTTTGATAAAATCAAACATGCCTTCATGTTTAAATTCCTAGAGAGAATTGGACTGGAAGGAACATTCCTCAGCATAATTAAATCCATATACAACAAACCCACAGCCAGCATCATTCTAAATATGGAAAAAACTAAAACCAGTCCCCTTAAAGTCAGGAATCCAGCAAGTCTGACCCCTATCTCTACTCCTTTTAAATTTAGTGCTGTAAATGCTTGCTAGAGCAATAAGACAAAAAAAGGAAATAAAAGGAGTACCAACTGGAAAAGTAGAGGTCAAACTATCACTTTTTGCAAATGACATGATAGTTTACCTAAGGTATGCCAAAAATTCCACCAGAACCCTCCTAGAAATGACTAATAATTTCAGTAAAGTGCCAGGTTACAAAATTAATCTAGAAAAATCAATAGCCTTTCTTCATGCCAACAACAAACAATTAGAGAAGGAATACAAGGAGACCTTCCCATTCACAATAGCCTCAAAATAATAAGTAAAATAAAATAAAAATCTCGGAGGAAACCTGACCAAAGACACTAAAGACCTCTACAATGAAAGTTTTAAGTCCTTGAAGAAAGAGATAGATGAAGAAGACATCAGAAGATAGAAGGACCTCCCATGCTCATGGACTGGAAGAATTAATATAGTAAAAATGACCATCCTACCCAAAGCAATATATAGATTCAATGCAATCCCAATTAAAATCCCCATGACTTTCTTCACAGAATTAGAAAAAAAATCCTAACATTCATATGGAAAAACAAAAGACCCCCATATAGCCAAAGCAACCCTGAGCCCAATGGGCAATGCAGGGGGGATTACCATACCAGACATCAAACTATATTACAGGGCTATAGTAATATAAACAGCCTGGTGCTGGCACAAAAACAGACCCGTAAACCTGTGGAACAAAATTGAAGATCCAAGCTTGAGCACATGCAATTTCACCTGCCTCATATTTGACAAAGGGGCCAAGAACGCTCAATGGAGGAAGGGTAGTATCTTCAGCAAATGGTGCTGGCAAAACTGGATCACCACTTGTAGAAGAATAAAACTAAACCTTACACCCTGTAAAAAAATCAACTCCAGGCTGGAGAGATGGCTCAGCAGTTAAGAGCTCTGACTGCTCTTGCAGAGGACCCAGGTTCAATTCCCAGCACCCACGTGGCAGCTAAGAACCTTCTTTAAATTGGTCGTGGTGGCGCATGCCTTTAATCCCAGCACTTGGGAGGCAGAGGCACGGGGATCTCTCTGACTTCAAGGCCAGCCTGGTCTACATAGTGAGTTCCAGGCCAGCTGGGGCTATAGGGAAACCCTGTCTAAAAAAAAACAACCTCCAAATGGATCAAAGAGCTCAATGTGAAACCTGAAACTCTGAAAAATTATACAAGAAAACATTGGTAGTAATCTACAAGATATAGGGGTAGGAAAAGACTTTCTAAATCAGACAGTAGTTTCACAGGAAATCGGCAAGTGTGACCTCATTAAACTAAAAAGCTTCTGTACAGTGAAAGAAACAATCAAAGAAGTGAAGAGAAAACCCACAGAGTGGGAGGAAACCTTCACCAGTGACACATCTGACAGAGCATTGACATCCAGATTGTATAAATTACTCAAAAAGCAAAAGAGCAAGAAAACCAATCACCTACTCTAAAGTTGGAATAAAGAGCTGAACAGAGACTTCACAAAGTAAAAACAGTGAGAAACATCTTTAAAAGTGTTCAACAATCACTAGTAATTAAGGAAATGCAAATTAAAACCACTTTAAGATTTCATCTTACCCCAGTAAGACTGGCTATGATCAAGAAAAAAAAAATGATACCAAATGCTGGAGAGATTGTGGGGAAAGGGGAACATTCAACCGCTGCTGGTGGGAATGTAAACTCATGCAACCCCTATGCAAAGCAGTGTGGAGAACTCTTAAAAAGCTCAAAATGAACCTGCCACTTGACCCAGTCATACCATTTCTGGGTATATACCCAGAAGATTCATTGTATTGCAGAGATACCTGCACAGCCATGTTTATTGCAGCTCTCTTCACGATAGCAAAGAGCTGGAAGCAACCCAAGGGTCCCCCAAATGATGAGTGGATAATGAAAATATGGTACATCTACACAATGGAGTTCAATGCAGGGGTAAAGAAAGACGACATCATGAAATTTGCAGTTAAATGGATGGAACTAAACGCTGTTATGCTAAGTGAAGTAACACAGTCCCAGAAAAGACAAACGACATATGGTGTCCCTCATTTATGGATCCTAGAACCAAATTCTTATACGTAAGTCAAGCCTGATGGTACTATATATATAACTTGAAGTTTATGTCTCTATTTTCCCTCTAAGATTTATGAGAAAGAATCAATTTTTTCTTTGAAAGTACAGTAAAATATACATCAACTTGCCATGTAACCTGGAAATGTAAAGTTATATTTCTTTCTGCCTGCTTGAAAAATTTTTGTTAAAATGTGAATCCCAGATGTGTTTTGGAATTAACCTATATCTTATTTTCAGATTGTCATTTTGGTATACATGTGGAGTGTATATATGCATATTTTGGAGTAATATAAAATAAAAATAAAAAATATTTACAAGGGCATGATGCCCTTGTCCTAGCTGATTGACCCTCACAAAATTACTTTCAGTTTGGATATCTGTAAAATAGGAATACTCTTACTTATCCCACCTCATAAGATTTTTTTTTTAAGGAACACAACAGAAAATATTTTGTAAATTATAAATTGTAAAAAAAAAAAATTTATGGCGCATGCCTTTAATCCTAGCACTCAGGAGGCAGAGGCAGGCAGATCTTTGTGAGTTCAAGGCCAGCCTGGTCTACAGAGTGAGTTCCAGGACAGCTGGGGCTACAGGGAGACCCTGTCTCGAAAAGACAAAAAAAGAAAAACATTTTAAAAAATCTGCAAAATGAGTTTCAGAAATAATTTGGCATACAATTAGATTTTACAAAACTCAGAACTTGGGCTGGAGAGCATGTCCTAGACGTTAAAGCACTGACTGTGCGTTTGCAGAGGACCTGGTTCGATCCCCACACTTCACATGGCAGCTGAAGAACCAGATCATATGAATACCAGCTACCAGGGGAATCCGCACACCCTCATTCTACCTCCGTGGCAAATGCATCAATCACCGTGCACGACCTACTGCAGACACGTACATTCATACTACCACTAAAAAATAAATTTAAAAAAAAAAGAACTTGTTCGTAGTTTTACAAAACCACACAAAGCTGAACACCATTTGCACAATCAAGGTTACTTCACAGTGCAATGTGCAGTGCTTCCACAGACGTGAAGTCCAGTGCAGCTTCTGCCTTCACTCTCCTCACACATTGCTACTTCCAAATCCTCAGCCTCAGTAGATCCATGCTCTTTCTCATGGCATTTTTAAAAATTGTTTGTACAAGAGTTCTGTGAGAATATTTTTCATTCTAGGAATAATATGAAAGCAAATGAATTTATATCTAAAAATGTCTTACAAAAAAGTAGAAGCTAACACAATGGGCCGTTTCTATAGTAGTAATAAATTTCAAACCAAGTAGCAACCAATTAATTTTTTTTGAGACACGGTCTCCCTGTAGCTCCATCTGTCCTGGACTCACTGTGTAAACCAGGCCTGGCCTTGAACTCACAAGAGTATCCACCTGCCTCTGCTTCCCAAGTGCTGGATTAAAGCATGGTGCCACCGACACCTGGCACAAACAATTAATCTTTACCAAACTGCACTATGAACTGCATTGGTATCATGGCACTTTTAAGATGTGAAAATATAGATCGATGAACTATTTTTATAACAAAATTATCCATACAGGGAGCTGGAGAGATGGCCCTACGCGGTTAAGAGTGCCGACCGCCGTCTTAAAGAGGACCCAGGTTTGACTCCCCAGCAACCCACATGGCGGGCTAAGAACCATTCTGTAACTCCAATCCCCAGGAGAACTCCACGTTCACCGGGGACTGACACCCCTCTGCTGACCTCCGCGGCATTGCATGACACGGGTGCACACACTTGCATACAGACAGTACATTCATACACATACAGAAATAAATAAAAATTAAAAAAAAAAGATGATCATACAGAATGGAGATACTTCCACATTTGGTTCCTAATAGCTCCCACATAAGACAGCTTGAACTCACAGAGATCCACCTGCCTCTGCCTCCTGAGTGCTGGGATTAAAGGCATGTGCTACCACTCCCGGAAAACCAGTATATTTTTTAAAACAACCAAAAAATAAGAAGGTAGGGGCTTATAGTTAATGTTACGGTGCTATAACAAGGCAAAACTTGGTATTCAGAAAAGCAAAGTATTTCCAAACCATGTTTTTCAGAAAAATTTTTTACATTTTTATTTCTGTGTATGAGTGTATTGCCTACATGTCAGTAGGTGGACATGTGTTGTGCAATGCCTTCGAGGTCAGAAGAGGGTGTCGAATTTCCCTGGAACTGGAGTTATGGACAGTTGTTAGTCACCATTTGGTGGCAAGGAACCCAGGTCCTCTGTAAGAGTAGTCAGCCAGTGCTCTTCAATTGCTGAGACATCTCTCCAGTCACCCGTCTTTTATGTATATAATATTATTTTTATTATTATTAATATTACATTTTTCAAACCATGTTTTGTGACTGGTGTCTTAAGCATTACATAGAACCATTAGGAATGCTAATGTTAGCCGGGCGTGGTGGCACATGCCTTTAATCCTAGCACTTGGGAGGCAGAGGCAGGTGGATCTTTGTGAGTTCAAGGCCAGCCTGGTCTACAGAGTGAGTTCCAGGACACCTGGGGCTACAGGGAGACCCTGTCTCGAAAAGACAAAAAAAAAAAAAAAAGGAATGCTAATGTTAATAAATCATGCTCTTGCTCCCATTAATCTTATGCTTTTAGTTTTTCTACATAACACAATAAAAAATGCAATACACTATCTGTTAAATAAAAAGCCTTTTTTCAAATGACAAGAAATAATCTAGAAATAAACAAGAATGAGAAACCAGAACTTTACCTGATCTGTTCCCGGCAGTAAGAGCACAGGCACAGAGGGCAAGGGGAGCTCTTTCTACATACGGAGTGTTGATTCTGACTTTTTCTTTGCTCTTTGTACGGAGTATAAGTTCTGACTGTTGCTTTGTGTCTGTCTTTAGCTTCATCCAGCAACCTCACTCAGCCCAGCAAACCTGTCTTGTCTGCCATGCATCTGGGCTCTTCTCTCCCGTAAGTATGAGCTGAAATCCTTGGTCCAGAGATGTGCTGTCTACACACACAATGGGAGACAGATCAACTTTCTCCTTGCTCCATATTCTGACACTGCCCTGCATGGAGAACCAAGCAAAGTTTAGTGCCTGTGGAGTCCCAGCAGTCAGGGAGAGAGTTCTCTGGGGGAAGGGGTGGGGGAATTTCTCACATCCAACAAGACAGACACTACAAAAAATATTTTAATTCTGACCATGGATTTCTAAAGACATTCCATGTACTTCCAGTTACGTCATTTGTTAGTCTTTTATCTCTTTTCCCTTTTTTTTAGGGGGTGAAGGAGTGTTTTGTATATGTGTATACGGGTGTACATTTGTGGGCATAAGTGTGGAGGTCAGAGGTCAACAATGGTGTCCTCCTCAACCTGTTTTTTGAGGCAGGTTCTCACACTGAACCTGTAGCTGTCATATTCACACTTGGTGTTTTATCAGAGAGCTGACCAACTCATGTCTGATGCTTGTGCAGCAAGCACCTTACCAACTGACGCATCTCCTCAGTCTCTTCCATTTTGTTCTCTTCTTTTAGACAAAAAGTACCACTCATTAAAAGAGAGAAGCCATGAAGTCAGGCCCACAGCAGAGGCAAATCATCCCTTAGTGGCCTTCCAACTCTGACAGAACCCTTGATGGTCCGAACACAAATGCCTTGGTACCATCTGGGAAAAATCAAGAAGGGGGATGGGATGACAGCCCAACACAGCAGGACCTGACTGCAGCGGGTAAGCTGTGTGCCTAGAGGGTAAAAGATGTTCCATGTGCCCTCCTTGCGTCAGCCCTGGACTCAAGGTATTACTCTGCAGTTGCATGGCCTTGTAGAAATCCTGGCTCGAGGTTGCTACAGACATGATGAATGGATATAGAGGCCACTGAACTCCACAGGAAGGGAGGTGCTATTACTCCTGACTCCCTTTGGCACAAGGACTCCTGTCCATTGTCCCAATAAATCTTGACTCTTAAAAGGATGGCACGGCTGAGGCCCTGGTCAGTAAATGAATTTCTGGAAATGACTAGGTGAAAGGGACAGAGTCCGGGCTAAATGCATGACTTCAGGTTCCCCTGTTGTCATTGCCTGGTCAGCAACCTTCTATGCACAGCAAGTTACTTTTTCCTGAGTTCTTTTCAATGGACAACCAAAACGTTCTTTGTAGCATTTGGTTACCTACACACCTAAGTAATGATCTTAATTTTAGGGTAACTAGGCTTATTTTCTGTGTCTTGAAAAAAGCCGGGAATAAAGAAATAGTCAAGATTTCTTTTTTCAACAGTCCCTCAACTCGGCCATGTAGAAGATGGTTCACAGCTCAGCAAACTGCAGGTCTCCCCTTTAGCCTTTCCTTTTCCCTTGAAATTGGATTTGGGTGTTGAGTCTATCTTAAACCAAAACTATGCAACTGAGGAAAATTAATTCCCAACCATAGACCCATGAGGGGGCGCTGATGTGTACGATGAGGATCAAAGAAGGGGAGGCAGATACAAGACCAACCCTTCTTTAATCTCTGTACTGGCTTCTCTGTTATTACCACAAGTTGTCAGAAATTTAGTGGTGCCTGGGAATCATCACACTAATAATCGAGGTGTCAGTAGGGCTGTGTTTCCTCCTGGGGGCTCTAGGAGAAGATCTGCTTCCTCCTTTATTCATGGGGCTGCAACACTGTATCTATCTGCAGTGGCAGCACTAGGATCCATCTCCCTGATAGTTCCAACTGCGGACCACTCACATGTGATATAGAGTTTAGAGTGTTAATCTTTTTGGTCTAAGCCTAGCTGATATCTGCTCAGAAAGGAAGTAATGCAATCATGTCAGATTTGGAGGGGAAACCAAAAGGAAGTGTGGCTTATAGTAACAACTATAGAGATGGACAAAAGCCATCTACAGCTTTGCCCCTTCAGATGTAGGCTATAGTTGGTACTTCTTTTTGTTTTTTTGTTTATTTTTTTATCTTTTTTGAGACAGGGTCTTCCTTTAGTCCCAACTGGCCTGAAGCTTGCTATGTAGACCAGGCTGGCCTTGAACTCACAGAGATCCGCCTGCCTCTGCCTCCTGAGTGATGGGATTAAAGGCATGCACCACCACACCCTGTCTAAGACAGTTCTTAGCCGCTGTGTGGGTGCGGGAAATTGAACCCAGGTCCTCTGCAAGAGCAGTCAGTGTTCTTCCTGAGCCATCTCTCCAGCCCCTAGCGTCTGTACTTCTTTGAACCTCCAGTACCTAGTACAGTGACATACTAATACTTTCCCCATAAATATGTATTGAATACATGAGTAGATGATTGTGTTCACTGTGGGGAATGTAGAGGAGAAAATAAATCATGAAGTTCTGTCTTTGCTGATCTTAGTGCTGCTACCAGAAAGTCAAATCAATAATTGGTTACAGTTGTGACTACCACAGCAAAGAGGAACTAACAATTACTGTTTTCTTTGGGGGTATTCTTTTAATATTTTGATAATAATTGGTCCTTTTTAAATTTTTAATTTTTTTAGGAAGTTCATACTAACGAGCAACCAAAAGAGGCAGAGGAAAGAAAGGCAAGAGAGGCAGAAAGCTCCACCTCTGCCTTCAGAGAAGTCTTTTCAGATGCATGTGCCAGAGAGATGTGAGACGCATGAAGACATCTGTCCCTCATTTTGGATGCTGACTGACAGTAGATCCAGATGTTAACTCATCTGGGGAGAAGAGGGAGTGGCCTGTGTGTGCAGCACCTTGGAGTGTAGCCCTCACCCCAACACAGCCCTCAGGATTGCGGATCATTAGGCAGAATAAAGGGTGCACCTATTTACCATGGTGGGGCTTGCCATTCTCTTCTTAAGGAAGCAGGGAAAGCAATACGCTTCTTCCTAGAGGGTTCCCAAGGTCATTTTGAAGTCAAGAGATTAATGGACATGACATTTCCCATCCTAGATCAAAACCACAGGCTAGCCACTCTCCTTGGGTGGCTTTGGCACACAGGCCTATACCTGACCCATAGAGTCTAGACCAAGAGTCCCAGTAGCCATTCCTCCAGACCTCAAGGTTTTCCAGAAGATGGGATGACTTTAAATCCTATCTCTTCTCCTGAGTAACTGTGTGATCGCCAGCACATTACATACTAAGTCTCGACACTCTTGTGTGTGAAACAGAGCTGGTGACAGGTACTTAATGAGGTTGGTGCTATTTGAGGAATAATTTGAGACAATGTCTGTCAAATGCAAAGCACAAGGCCACACACAGAACTGGGGCTTGGAGACATTAATTGTTGCCCTTTGTGTTAGTCAAGTTTTCTCATCGCTGTGGTGAATGCCCGAGGAAAGCACGGGGGGGAAGATTTATCTGGACTCACAGCTTCAGAGGTTTAAGAACATAGTTGTTAGCCGGGCGTGGTGGTGCAGCACACCTTTGATCCTAGCACTTGGGAGGCAGAGGCAGAGGCAGGCAGATCTTTGTGAGTTCAAGGCCAGCCTTTTCTATATAGCAAGTTCCAGGACAGCTGGAGCTACAGGGAGACCCTGTCTCAAAAAGACCAAAAAGAAAAAAACATAGTTGTTGGCTGCCTTGCTATGGGCCTCAGGAGAGGCTGAACTCTGATGGCAGTGGGAGAATGACAGAAGCTGCTCACCTCACAGCAGCAGGGAAGCAGAGAGAGTGAAGGGACAAGGACACGAGCCGTGCTTCCAGGGCATGCCTCCAACACCTCAACTAAGTCCTTCTCCTACTTTCCACCAATGATGCCATTATATGCCATAATATAACTCCATCAAAAGCTAAGTCCAAGATCCAGTCTTCAAGATCCAGTCACTTCAAAAGCCCATTAGCTGGCAACCAAGCCCCCAACACATCTCATATTCAAAACATAACACCCTTTTCCACCTTTTCCCTAAACTCAGAACATAAGGAAATAGCCGATGAGGAATGACAGAGTTCGTTCCTAGGGAAATTCTAAATGCTTTTTCTCTTTCAGGGTACGTGATCCATAGAGGGTATAGCAAGACAGCATAAAAACTAATTTCTGTTGCATATGTAGACCTGTGGAGGACCTTCCTCCATGCTGTCTACATGCTCAACCTGAGCCCATCCAGATACTTTGAAATGTCACCTTTTATTGAACATTGACTGTGTAGTGGTAGGAATTCACACTTTCTGTCATTCCTGCTAGATTCTGTTGTGCCAAATTGATCTCCCTGCTCACTTCTCATTGCCAGATCCTCCCCCGAGCTCTAGTCAGCCTATCTGAAGTCTCTTTTCTAAGGAAGGCCAGGTCTTCCTCACCTGACCACCATCTGCTGCCGATATTTCCTCAGCCAAGGTTGGGCTCTGCTACCCAGTTCTGCAGTTCTATGCTGGATTTTTGTCTAGCTGAGCTTGCACAGGTCTTATATATGCTAATACCAATGCTGTAGGTTCACGTGAACCATATCCCAGGAGCTTATAGGATTTCTTTTCGTTTGGTCTTGCATCACCTCCCTGACTTTTGCAATCTTTCCTTCCCCTCTTCCACAATGGACCTGAGGCCTGGGTGGATGAAGCTGAATATAGACAGCCTGTCCATGAACCACATTCTGTAGGGTCCTAATCTTTCCCATTTGGCCATCGAGGCCCTGTGGGGTTCCTGGTCTCCTGTTGCATGGAGGAGCTTTTGATGAGAGTTAAGAAGTAGTGAATGCCTTCTTGGGTCCTTGTTCTATGATGCTTGGGTCTTGTGTATAGAGTTTGCCAACGAATAAGACATCCACAGACCATGTCTGTGTGTGTCCAGTTGTGGGACTCTGTACTATTCTCATCTGGAGCAAAAGAAGCTTCTTTTCTGAGTGATGTCTGGGATATTTGTGTGTAAATATAAGGATACTTCTTTTGTAATTAGTAAAATGTTACCTTAGTCTAGGGATCTGTTACCTTGTGGAATTGTCTAAGATCTATGACCTCTCCAGATGTGTGCGTCTTGCTATAACATTACCAAATATCAGTTTCCTTCCACTGAGTAGGATTTAGGTCCAATTGGTTAGCTATTGATTTTTCCCCAAGATAGAAGTGCCGCTATTGCACTGAGGTATGTTGTGCTGGTCATTGATGTGGCTATTTGGTCTTGAGGCTGATGTTGGACCATCTATTGATAACCTCCCTTAGTGGCTTGCATAGTGTTCTCCACAGCTATGAGAGTTGGCCTTCACAGGTGGTGGCTTCCATGTCAGATCCAGTTCCACTGCTCAAGAACCAGTTTCCTAAATATGTCCTGTCTTCAGCAATAGGATATTACCTTCAGGTTCTGGGAGGCAAATCAAGGGCTGTGGCAATAGCCTGTGTAATTTTAGGAGTCTCTTGGACTACCCTGGCCAATGACTCAAAGGAAGTTTTCTCCTGTCTGGTACTGTTTCTTGATAAGCAGTCTTCATCTTTGATATGGACTCATGTAGAGATATTGTTTCTTTTGCTGTACAGAAGCTTTTGTGTTTAATGAGGTCCCACTCATTGATTGTTGATCTTATTTCCTGTGCAACTACTGTCTGATTTAGAAAGTCTTTTCCTACACCTTTATCTTGTAGGTTACTGCCAACGTTTTCTCCTAACATTTTCAGACTTTCAGGTTGCACATTGAGGTCTTTGATCCATTTAGACTTGACTTTTGTACAGGTAAAATGTATAGGTTTAGTTTCATTCTTCTATAGGTGGTGATCCAGTTTTGCCTGCACCATTTGCTGAAGATACTGCCTTTCCCCCATTGAGTGTTCTTGGCCCCTTTGTCAAATATGAGTTGGCTGAAATTGCATGTATTCAAGTTTGGGTCTTCAATTTTGTCCCATTGATCTATGGGTCTATTTTTGTGTCAGTACCATGCTGATTTATGACTATAGCTCTGTAATATAGTTTGAAATCTGGTATAGTAATCACCTTACATTGCTCTTTGCACTCAGGGTTGATCTGGCTATCTCAGATTCTGTGTTTCCATATGAATTTTAGGATTTTTTTTCTAATTCTGTGAAGAAACTCATGGGTATTTTTATTGGGATTGCATTGAATCTATATATTAATTTGGGTACGATGGTCATTTTTACTATATTAATTCTTCTAGTCCATGAGCATGTGAGGTCCTTCTATCTTCTGATATCTTCCTCAATCTCCTTCTTCAAGGATTTAAATTTTTCATTGTAGAGATCTTTAATGTCTTTGGTCAGGTTTGCTCCAAGATATTTTTTGAGACTATTGTGAGTAGGAAGGTTTTCATGTATTCCTTCTCCAATTGCTTGTTATTGGTATATACAAAGTCTACTGATTTTTGTAGATTAATTTTGTAACCTGCCACTTTACTGAAACTGTTAATTGTTTCTTGGAGTTTTCTGGTGGAATTTTTGGTATCTCTTAGGTATAATATCATGTCATCTGCAAAAAGGGATAGTTTGACCTCTTTTCCAGTTAGTTCTCCTTTAATTTCCTTCTCTTGTCTTATTGCTCTAGCAAGCATTTCAAGCACTATATTGCAAAGGAGTGGAGATGGTGGGCAGCCTTGCTGGGTTCCTGACTTGAAGGGGAATGCTTCTAATTTTTCTCTACATAGAATTATGTTGGCTGTGGGTTTGTTGTATATAGCTCTAATTGGGTTGAGGTATGTTCCCTCCAGTCCAATTCCCTCTAAGACTTTAACCATAGGCATGTTGAAGAGCCAGGCAGTGGTGCACACCTGTAATCCCAGCACTTGGGAGGCAGAGGCAGGTGGATTTCTGTGAGTTCAAGTCCAGCCTGGTCTACATAATGAGTTCCAGGACAGCTAAGGCTACAAGGAGACCCTGTCTCAAAAACAACAACAACAACAAAAAGCCATGTTGAAATTTACCAAAGGCCTTTTCTGCATTAATTGAGATGACCATGTGTTTTTTGTCTTTGAGTCCATTTATATGATTTATGACATTTAGTGATTTATGTATGTTGAACCATCCCTGCTACTTTGGAATAAATTGATTTGGTCATGGTGGATGACCTTTTTTATGTGTGCCTGTATGTGGTTTGCAAGTATTTTGTTGAGAATTTTTAGGATATGGCTCTATAGTTTTCTATTTGCTTGTATCTTTGCCTGGTTTTGGTATTAGAATGATTCTGGCTTCATAGAAGGAATTTGAAAGATTTCCCTCTGTCTCTATCTTTTGAATAACTTAAGTAATATTGGTTGTAGGTCCTCTTTAAATGTCTGGTAGAATTCTGCATAAATCCATCTGGGCCTGGGCTTTTCTTAGTTAGGAGGTTTTGTTTACTGTTTCAATTTCTTTATATGTTATGGGTCTATTTAAGCATTTGCGCTCTTCTGGATTAAGCTTTGGCAATTCCCATGATTTTAGATATTCAGCCATTTCTTTTAAGTTTTCGAATTTAATAGAGTATAGATTTTTAAAGTATTCCCATATAATGTTCTGGATCTTTTTGTTATCTGTTGTGGTGTTTCCCCTTTCATCTCTAATTTCATTCATTTAAAGTTGTTCTTTCTTTCTTTTTGTTAACTGGGCTAAGGGTCTGTCTACCTTCCTTATCCTTTGAAAGAACCAGCTCTTGGTCTCATTGATTCTTCATATTGTTTTCTTTGCTTCTATTTCATTAATCTCTGTTCCAATTTTTGTTATTTCTTTTTGTCTATTTGGTTTGGGATGCATTTGTTGTTGTCTTTCAGGTATCTTGAGTTGAAATGTTAAGTCATGTATTTGTGTTCTTTCTGTTTTTGTTTTTTGTTTTTGTTTTTTTAATGTAGGCACTTGGAGCTATAAATTTCCCTCGTAGGACTGCTTTTAAAGTGTCCCAGAGGTTTTGTTGTGTTGTATTGTCCTTTTGTTTAATTCTAGGAATACCTTTATTTCCTTCTTATTTCTCCTTTGACACATTCATTATTCAGGAGTATGTTGTTTAATCTCCATGAGTTCATGTAGTTACTAGGGCTTCTTCTGGTGTTGATATTAAGCTTTATTGCATTGTGGTCTGATAGAATGCATGGATTTATTTCAATTTTTTTGTAGTTGTTGAGGTTTATTCTTTGCCCCAGTATGTGGTTGATTCTGAAGAAAGTTCCATGGGGTGCTGAATAGAAAGTATAGTCTTTGGTGCTTGGGTGGAATATTCGGTAGATGTCTGTTAGGTCCATTTGTTGTATTGTATTGTTCAGTTCAGATGTCTCTCTGTTTATACTTTGTCCTGGTGACCTGTCTAATGGACACAGTGGGGTATTGAAGTGCCCTACTACTAGTGTGTTGACATTAATCTGTGCCTTAAAGTCTTGTAGAATCGTGTTTATGAAGTTCAGTGCACCAGAGGTTGGTGTGTATATATTTACAATTGTTATATCTTCTTGGTTCATTGTTCCTTTGATAAGAAGGAAGTATCCCTCTTCATCTCTTTAGTTTTAGTTTGAAGTCTATTTTGTCTGATAATAGACTAGCAACTCCTTCTTGTTTATTAGTGTCATTTGCTTGGAATATTTTTTCTTACCCTTTTACCTTAAGATACTGCCTGTCAGGGTCTGGAGAGATGGCTCAGCAGTTAAGGGTACTGATTGCTCTTTCAGAGGACCCAGGACCCAGGATCAGTTCCCAGCACCCACATGGCAGCTAAGAACCATATTAAGCCAGGCGTGGTGGCACAGGAGCAAGAGGATCTCTGTGAGTTCAAGGCCAGCCAGCCTGGTCTACATAGTGAGCTCCAGGCCATCTGGGACTAAAGGGAGACCCTGTCTCAAAAAGACCAAATAAACAAGCCACAGTGAGACTTGAGTGCACAGTGGTTAGATCAGGGACATGTCAGGACCACCTGAAGCACAGGTAGGAGCCTGGAGCTTCAGCCAGGCAGATTTTAGGATAAATCTACTCCTGGGTTGTTGGATAATTGATTCGTTGGTTTGTTGGATAGCTAAATCTTTGTCTGGCGAGGCTGGTGGGGTGGAGTTGCCCTGCTAGCTGGGATTAAAGGTGGGTCTGTTAAATCATTGTCTGGTGTGGCTGTTGGGGCAGAGTCGCCCTTCTAGCTGGTATTAAAAGTGGGCCTATTGCCACTGTGAGACTTAAGCGCACAGTGGTTAGATCATGGACTTGCCAGAACCACCTGAAACACAGAGTACACACACACACACACACACACACACCGCAAACTGGAACTGCTAAGAGAATGTCCATGTGGATTTTTTTGGAGAACATTCAGAACAGAAAGGGAAGAGTGAATTAGACTTCCAATATATAAACAAAATTGAAAGCCTGAAACCTAGACAAGTCAACACTCCATAAACAAGGAGGAAAAAAAAAGGCATTTGAAGGAGACAAGCAAAGCAAGCCTTCAACACAGTGAAAAGTCATTTGTGATTCGCATAGGAATACAGGCATAAAAAGGGAAACTCACATGCCAGGAACAGGACAAAGGGACAACATGGGAAAGATGCAAGATAATTCCACACCAAGCTCTACCAACCCTGTAAGAGACTGCTACAGTGGGATCCCCCTGGGGGTGACCCAAGAAACAGATCTTAGAGGAACAATTGCAGACCTATTCAGAGAAATTAAAGAATATAGAGAAGAAGTCAGAGAACTAAGGAGAGAGAATGAAAAACTCAAGAAGGACCTAAAGGGAGACAATGACAAACTTCAGAAAGAGCTAAAGGGAGAGAATGACAAACCCAGAAAGAACTAGAGGGAGAAAATGACAAACTCCAGAAGGAAGGGGAAACAGTGAAAAAGAAAGCCAACCACTGAAGTAAGGAGCATCAAGAAGAGACTGAGAAGCTCCAGAAGGAAGTGGAAATACTAAAGAAATCACAGGATGAAATGAAAAAGGAAATAGAACACTCATCTAATCAAGAGGAAAGGAATGGAAAAAGCCTCAGAAATAGAATGGAGGAAGCAGAACAAAGAATATCAGACCTGGAAGATAACACCTAGCAGCTAAAAAGCTCAAATAAGGATTATGAAAAAATTTTAAAATACACAAAAGTGGAACAACCAGGAAATATGGGACACTATGAAAAGAACAAACCTCCACATCATAGGAATGGAGGAAGGAGAAGAATCCCAAGAGAATAGTATTGATCAGATCTTCAACAGAATAATAGATGAAAATTTCCCCAAGCTAAAAAAAGACAAACCAATACAAATACAAGAAGCACATAGAACTCCAAACAGACAAGATCAGAAAAGAAACTCCCCATGCCACATCATAGTTAAAATGCTAGACGTCCAAAACAAAGACAAAATTCTGAAAGCCACAAGAGAAAGACAACAAGTCACATATAAAGGGAAACCCATAAGAATTACAACTGACTTCTCGGTGCAAACCATAAAAGCAAGAAGAACATGGAGCAAAGCATTCCCAATGTTAAAGGGCTATGGATGCCAACTCGGGTTAATCTACCTAGCAAAAGTGTCAATTGTAGTTGAAGGAGAGAGAAAAAACTTCCATGACATAAACAAGATGATAGAATACATGTCCAGAAAACCAACCCTTCAGAAAATACTTGCAGCAATTCAAAGGACAGAAGAGAGGAGCAACCATCCCCAAGCACCTAGAAAGAGAAACTAATAAAAACATAGCTGCAGAAGTAGAAACCAAGACTAAAAATGCAAATGGATAATAAGGTGAAAGGAAGCAACATGCATCTTTCAATTATAACCTTAAATATTAATGGACTAAACTCCCCAAACAAAAGACATAAACTGGGAGATTGGATTAGGAAACAAAACCTACCTATATGCTGTCTACAAGAAACCCATCTTAATCTCAAGGATAGGCACCAACTTAAGGTGAAGGGATGGAAAAAAATATTCCAAGCAAATGGTACCAAAAAGAAAGCAGGTGTTGCTATTTTAATATTAGACAAAATAGACTTCAAAGTAAAAGAAATCAAGAAATAAAAAGGCCATTACATCTTTATCAAAGGAACAATTGACCATGAAGACTTCACAATCATGAATATATATGCACCAAACTCTGGTGCACCAAACTTTATAAAGACAATTCTCCAGGACCACAAGACACAGATTAACCCCAGCACATTCATAGTAGAAGACTTCAATACCCTACGAAGTCCTTTGGACAGATCAACAGGACAACGAATAAACAGAGAGACATCTGAAGGTCACAATACACCAAATGGACCTCACAGACATCTACCGAATAGTCCACCCAAACACCAGAGAATACATTTTCTATTCAGTACCCCAGAGAACATTCTCTAAAATCGACCACATACAGGGACACAGAAAAAAACCTCAACAAATACAAAAAGATTGAAATGATTTCAAGCATTCTATCAGACCACAGTGCAATAAAGCTCAATATCAACACCAGGATAAGCCCTACAACCTACAAGAATACATGGAGACTAAACAACACTCTCCTGAATAATGAATGGGTCAAGGAAGAAATAAGAAAGAAATAAAAGCATTCCTGGAACTGAATGACAATGATAGTACAACACAACAAAACCTATGGGACACTTTAAAAGCAGTACTAAGAGGGAAGTTTATACCCCTGAGTGCCTACATCAAAAAGAAACAGAAGGGGAGCACAATGTGAACAATCTAAACACTTGCAGGCTAAAATACACGGTGATGAGACGAACAACAAGATGAATGGCTAATGCCAGCAGACAGGGAGAGAAATAACCATATAAGAATCAAGCAAGAAATCAATGAAACTAGAAATACCAAAGAAAACAAATACAAAAAAAATATCAATGAATCCAAAAAAGTTGCCTTTGAGAGAATAAAAACAGATATCGACCCAGACCTTCTAGGCCCAATTTAACCAAACCGAAAGGATAAGGAGACAACTCACAAGTCAATATAGATCTTCGTTGTATGAGGGGAAGCGTGAAACATCACAAGAGCAACCATATTAAGGAAGATCCAGACAATCATATGGGGGAATACTTTCAAAAAACCTTATACTCTACCAAATTTGAAAAACTATGAAAAAGGATGTTATGAAGTATCTGAAATCCTGGGGAAGTCACCAAAGCATCAGACCAGAGAAGCACCGCATCAAACAGCTAAACAGACCCCATAATATATTGAAGAAATTTGAGAAGATGTAATAAGAAACCCCCAACTTAAAAACAAATCCCAGGCCCAGATGGTTTCACGTGAGAACTCTATAGGAGAAACATTTTCAACAAAGATTACAATCATTATTACTCAAATTGTGTACAAGGATACACCTTAAACAGATTGGAATTGCTCGCCAAAAGTATCACTCTATTACCAAAAACAGTCAAAGATAGAACCAAAAAAGGAGAACTATAGACCCATCTCCCAATGAGGAGACACAGGAATGCAGAACAATCTAAGAACAAAATACTGTTGCAAATCACACTGACAGACCCAGTTCAGTCAAATGATCATCCACCATGACAAAGGTGGATTCATACCAGAGAAACAGGGATGTATCAACATATGAAAATCAATAAAAAAAAAAAAAAAAAAAAAAAAAAAAAAAAAAAAAAAAAAAAAAAAAAAAACACCTGATCATCTCAATTGATGCCTGAAAAAAAGCCTATGACAAAATCCAGCATCCCTTCATGCTTAAAGTCCTAGAGTGAATTGGATTGGAGGAATCATGCCTCAATGTAATCAAAGCCGATCATGCAGGAATTCCCCATAGCCTAGTATTCATCCTCTTAAATGGGGAAATGACAGAGGCCTTCCCTATAAAGGTAGGAACCAGACAAAGCTGCCCGCCTTGTCACCACTCCTTTTCGATTATATTGCTTGAAACACTTGCGAGGACAATAAGGCAAGAAAAGGAAATTTAAAGGAGTTGGCTAATTGGAAAGAGGAAGTCAATCTATCCCTTTTTCTGATGATATGATTGCTTAATTAAAAGGGGAGCTTAAAAAAACTCCACCAGGGAAAACTATTAGAAATGATTAGAGGCTTCAGTAAAGTGGCAGGATACAAAATAACCTAGAAAAATCAGATAGCCTTTTTCTACACCAACAACAAGCAACTGAAGAAGGAATACAAGCAGACACTTCCCAGTCACAATAGCTTCAAAAAACATAAAATATCTAGGGAACAAACCTAACCAAATGACACCAAAGATCTCTACAATAAAAATTTTAAACCCTGAAGAAGGAAATCGAAAAAGACATCAGAAGATGAAAAAAAAAAAAAAAAAAAACTCCCATGCTCATGGATTGGCAAAAAAATATATATAAATAAAAAAAAAAAAAAATGTCATTCTACCCAAACTCTTTTATATAGATTTAACACAATCCCAATTTAAAAAAATCCCCAAGACTTTCTCACAGGCTTGAACGTCCTTAATTTGCACTGGAAAAAACAAAATAAGACCCAAGTAGTTCAAAGCAACCGTGGAGTCTGAAAAGAGCAATACAGAGAGGAAGATTCATATACCAGACTTCAAACTGTACACAGGGCTATAGTCATAAAAAACAGCTTGATACTGCCACAAAAACAGAACAGTTGAACAATGGAACAAAACTGATAGATCCTAATTTGAGCACATATAATTTCAGCTGTTTCATATTTGACAAAGGGGGGCCAAGAAGACACAATGGAAAGAAGACAGCATCTTCAGCAGAGTAGGTGGTGCCAAAACTAGAATCACTACTTGATTAGAAGAATTAAATTAAGCCCCTACTTCTCGCCCTGTACAAAAGTCAACTCCAGCTGAGCATTAAAAACCTCAACGTGAAAACCCCAAACTCTGAAGGCAATAGAAGAAAAAGTTGGCAGCAGACTACAAGACATAGGCGTAGGAAAAGACTTCCTAAATCATATAGCAGTTGCGCAAGAATTAAAGTTGACGATTGACAAACTGGGACCTTCATAAACTCAAAAGCTTTCTACATCAAAGAAACAATCAAGGAATGCACACGAAGACGACCCACAGCGTGCGGGGGGGGTGGAGAGGAGTGGGGAGAAACCCTTCATGCAGAAACAAATTCTGACAAAGCCAATTGATGTTCCAGCAGTATAATAAGACTACGTCAAAGAACACAAAAGACAGAAAGAAAACATACAGTGAAGATTCACTAAAAAAAAAGAAAAAAAAAAAAAAAAAAAAAAAAAAAAAAAAAAAAAAAAAAAAAAAAAAAAAAAGAAATGGCTGAGAAACATCTTTTAAAAGTTCAAGAATTCACTCGAATTAAAGTTAGATGAATATGCAATAATTAGGGAAACCAGATCTTTAATAGTATCGCGATCTCCCTCAGATAAGACTGGCTAGGATCAAGAAAACAAATGAATACCAAGTCGCTGAGAGGTTGCTGGAGAGAAGAGGAACACTCATCCACTATGCTGGTGGGAATGTAACTATGTAACGAACCACTATGAAATCACGTTTTGGGGAGGAAACCTTTGAAGGACTCAAAATGAGGCTTACCACGTCGTACTCCACGTCAATAACAAGCTCCTGGGTAATTATAATGATTACTCACGTCACCAAGCACTCATCTACCACAGACGAATACATTGCACAGCATAATTTATATGCGCTCCTGTTCGCACGAAATGAGCAAGAAAGCTGGCGAACCAACCTACATGAATGCCCGCGCAACTGATGAATATGGATATATGAGAAATCGTGCGGGGTAACAATCGTACACAAATGGTCTGTGCAGCAACTTGTAAAGAAAGACAGATCCACTGCAAATTGCTGACATTCATTGCGAGGTAGAATGGCTGCGGAGAAACTAAAGATTATTCATGCAGATGAGAGAAGTGGAACACAGTCACCATGATGAAAACAACGACATGAGAATGGCGTGATCCGCTGTCATCTGTTTCGGATGCTGAGCACCAAGGTAGAGCCTAGTAAATAGTTTCTTTGGACAGTGATGCATATTGGAAAGAAAGCAAATGACACTACCAACAACAGACCAGAGACTGCATCAGCAAGAAAACTGACGTTGAGGAAATTGGTGAATCTGGTGGATGATGGGCGGGAGAATTGGGGAGGGACACTGATCGACTCATTCAATTTGTAACATTAATTCTGTACAGAAAAAATTATACATAAAAAACAATAATTATTTTTAAAAGAATAGGTTGCCTGTCCTTGAAGGTGTAAGATGAGGATGTCATGTAGACAACAAAAAGATGGTTCTTGTTTCTTTGTCTTTTCTTTTAGATTTCTCTTTATTTTTTCTTTTTAACGAGTTTTTTCTATTGATGCTTTGTGGGCATTTCAAGACGATCATTCGTCCGGAATTCAGTTCAGGCATAGTTTCCCTGGTTCCTGTTCCCCCTACACCACCCCACCCCATCCCAAGATCATGCATTCTGCTAAAACTCTCCTGCATCTTTCTACGTACGAGTTTTTTTTCATTTTGTCTAATAAGTGGAGTAAATCCAGAGATAACAAGCGATCCTTATTAAAAACGCTAGTTTAGCTAGGGCGTGGTGTGTGCCCCAAACCCAGCACGCGCCCACCCATCCAGTGGGTGGAACGTGGGTAGTGAGTGTTCAATCAAGCGGTTGATCTAGATGATGGAGTGTCGCAGACTACATTGCCTGTAGTTTCACCATGGCACCCCCAATTGCGGAGCCCTTATGCATTTAGCGCGGAGACCCCGCGTTCCAGCAGATTGTGTGCCCGGTGAGGGCTTAGAGAACAGTGGGACACGGAGGTTGTGGATGAGGAAGCACAAACAGTCTTCAGCGTCGTCTGCGTGGGAGCTGTTGTCGTCTCGGACTTTCGTGGCTCAATTCTGGCTCTGTGTCCATACACTGGGCTTGACGAGTTTCGGTCCAGAGAAATAACTTCCAATCCTAAACTGGTAATCTGGGCACTAGCCATCCACAGATTGAGGGACTGACGCATGTCGTTCCGTGGGTTCTTTCTGGGACTGTGTTACTTCACGGTCAGCAGCTGGAATGGGGTGCCTCTAAGCTCCAAGCCATTTACCTGCTAGAAGCTCGTGATGTCAACGTCTTTCTTGACTGCCTGCATAGAACGTCCGATTGTGTAAATGTACACATTTTCTCTATCCACTTCATCAGTTTAGGAGTGTCATATTAGGTTTGAGTCTCCTAGCCTCTGTTGCTATTTTGAAGTGAGGTCTGAAGTATAGAACCATGGCCGTGCATCGATCTTCTGTGTGGACAGTAAGTCCTTGAGGCTCACATGCAGGGGATGGTTATGGGGGGGTCAGGTGGCAATTTTATTCCAAGTCTTCCAAGTGTGCCACACACAGCTTTCCATAGTGTCTGTACGAGTTTACAATTCCCACTGGCAGGGGATGAGTGCTCCCCTTCCCCACAACACCTCCACCATCAGTTGGGGTATCATTTTGGTTCTTTGAGGTCCGTAGCCAGGCTTTACTGGTAAGTAATGCCATTATACTAGTGTATGTCTCTTGATTGGGGAGTTCAGGCAATTGATATTTAAAGTAATTATTGGATTTGATATAATTGCTGCCTATATTGTACTTTCTGTTGCATTTCTTGGTTCTAGTTTGTGGTCGGGAATATTTCTACAGGTTGAATGCGCTTCAGTTGTGAGACTCTTTGCGTATCCACTTGTTTATAGTTGGGTTGCCTTCATCTGCGACTGCTTTGTATTGCTGTGCAGGTTATGGTCTCTGTAAAGGCTGATTTCTGTGCGCTCGAAATTCTTTCGCCCTATTTATGATCAGGAAAGATGTTTTCTTTCTGCCTCAGCGCTAATACGTAGCCAATTTCGGGTGTGCGCAGATAAATTATTCTGGTTTGGCATCTATAGTTTTTTAGTACTGGGAATACTTTTGTTAAGCTCTTCTGGCCTTTTTCATTTGCATTGAAAAGTCAGCTGGTAATTCTGATGGGTTTTTCTTTGCGGCTTTCAGTATTTTCTTTCTTCGTTTTAACAGTATAGGTTTTACATGATGTAGTCCGATCTGATGTGGTGTTATATGTGCCTTCTTGGTATCTTGTATTGATATGATCTTTCCTAATGTTGGAGGAAATTTTCTTCTACAATCCTGTTGTAGAATGCCACAATACTGTTATCCTGAGATTCACTATTTACTAATCCCTTATGAACCCCACAATTGTAAGAATGACTCTTACAATATGGAAATGATATGCCCTAAAGACTTTTACTTAATCTATGCAATCGAATATAAGAGTTATCCTTCGTTTGATGAAATAAATCAGGTATCGGTCTCTCTGTAATAGTTGTATTCTACTTGTATTGACCTGAAGCATTGTGGTGAAGCGATTGAAGTGCCTTACTTGGACTTAACCACTGTTGCCCATCCACCCGAAGAAGTAATTGAAAGACTGGACATCTGTGGTGTTGTGAGGCTATACTAAGGAGGTATCAAAGACCACTGAGGAAGCGAGTGATGACCTATAATCTCATATTAAAGATCGGAATAAGAAAAAACGTGAACGAGGATGTGCATGCATCTGTAGTCACTTTGTGTTTTTCGAATAGAAGAGACTGATCATTTGAAAGTGGGGGATGATTCATTGGTATATAGTGGGTGGCATCTTGAGACTCGACCAACCTTAGCCAACTGATGCTGGAAAGAATCATACTCATATACCACTAAGTACTTTGTATGTCATCCCCTATATATATTGAGGAAGATAGTAGAAGATGAAAAGGGGCGGCCCCCCTGTTCTTCGAAAGGGACCACATTCTCGTCTGAATAAGACATGGGCCGAAGGAACAGGGTGGCTATTGGGTCTACAGTAGAATCATGGTTTTACCTGGACTCTTCAAATACCAAAGCTATCTTGTCTGGTCTAGTGTGTGTGATGAGATCAGACGAAACACTGGGTTGATCCCTGACCCTCGGAGATTGCAAGATGGTGCAGGGCAGAATTTCTGTAGAATGTACTGTAGTGCTTCAGCGCTAGGTCCAGCATATTACGTTACGAGAACCCTAATAAAAGCGAACAAAAAAAGAACTCCTAAAAACGTTAAGAGATGATGTGATGATAGCTGAAGTATGTTATTCGCATATATTTGCCCAGTTGTGGTCTGGTGAGAAAGTGGCACAAAGAAATAAAGAGCTAAGCATTGAAGCAATGGGGGAGGGAAGTCCTTCTCTTCGTGCATGCATTGAGTGGGTGCCCCCAGGAGATTACTCCCAGAATGGATGCTCCTCTTTAAGAAAGCAGCACTGCAGGTGGAAGATGGGCAGCCGTAGCGGTTAACGGAAGTGCCGTAGCCGCTCTTGCAGAGACCCCAGATTCGAGTGGATCTCCCAGCACCCACAATGGCGGCCGAGAGCCGTCTGAAACTCCCAATTCCAGGACAACTCCAACTCCAGGGGAGAGGTCTGACACCCTCTTCTGACCTCCGCGGCATTGCACGACATGGGTGCACAAACCTGCATGCAGACAGTACATTGATACACATACAGAAATAAATAAAATTAAAAAAAAAAAAAAAGAAAGAAAGACACTGCAGAACTCTGGGGCAGTGGACTGGAATAGGATAGGTTAGACTCAAAGTTCAGGTAGCAAAGACAGTGTTGGGAGATGAAGGAACATGGGCCCTGTTAACCTTCCAGCTTCTAACAGTAGCAAATACCAGATGCTACAAATTGTCAGACAGGCATGCTGAGATTGCAGAGAGCATGAAAGAATGAAAGCAGGTTTGGATTTGATGACCTGTTCACTGCCTTCAATAGCTATGGATGGGTATATAAAATAATATTTTAAATCCAGCTAGAACTTGGAGACTAACAGACTTGTAAAACTAGTTTGTGTCTACCAGGGAAGGAAGGAAGTGAACATTATAGGCACTGCCTCAAAGATACCTACACAGTCCTATCATCTGTCAGAACGATAGTTGGGGTCAGTGTAACCAGAATTTGGGGCTCCCTTTGTGGTTGCCAGATGATACAGAGGGAAATTGGGGCCCCTTAGAATTCTTCATCTTATTGATAAAAGATATTTATACTGGATTCAAACAGAAACGTAAGGACAATTTTATCAGAATTTAAAAGGAAAAAACCCCAGGGAAGGTGAGTGGTAAATCTCAGCAGTTGCTTGGAGAAAAAGAATAGAAAAAAAAGGTGTTGTGTCTGTTTAAGCTTGCATGGAGGTCAGACCCATGCTGGACAATCAGCGACATGGTAGGGAGTGGAGCTTTACATAAAGAATGAGGACCCCCCAAAATTATGGGAAAGCCCATAGTATTAGGAGATGTGTGCTGAAAAAGAGAAATCAAGAGATGACATTGTTATTTTCTCTATATGAGTGTTTTACCTGCATGTATGTAAGTGCACCATATGTGTGCATGTATGTAAGTGTACCATGTGTGTGCAATGGACATAGAGGCCAAAAGAGGGCTTTGGATCCCCTGTAACTGGAGTGTGAGACAGTTGTTAGCCTCCACATGGGTGCTGGGAATTGAACTGGGGTCCTCAAGAGCAGCCGGTGCTCATAATCTCTGAGCCATCTCTCTAGCCCTCCAGTTATACTTTTTTCTTTTTTATCCTTCTGAGACAGTGTCTCCCTATAGCCCCAGCTGGCCAGGAACTCACTCTGTACATCAGGCTGGCCTTGAACTCACAGAGATCTGCCTCCCAAGTGCTAAGATCAAAGGTGCGCACCACCACGCCCGGCTCACTAATGCTTTTTTTTTTTTTTTTTTGGTTTTTTTGAGACAAGGGTCTTCCGGTAGCCCCTGCTGTCCTGGAACTCATACTTTTAAAAGTGGGCAGACTTACAAAGAAAGCTCTGTGTCTATGCCTGATTAGCAACTGCACTAGGGTTTGGGGATTCCAAACAGGAAATATTTACCATTTCATGAACGCATGGTCTCTTTAGCATGGCTGAAGGTGAGCCTGCCTTCCTTGGGGTGGTCCCCAGAGCCAGGTGACCGACCTGGCCCAACCAGAATGTTGGGTTTGCATTCAAGCCAGAGACTAATTCTCCTTACACCAGTAAGAGTTTTTTTTCTCTTGTGGGCCTTTTAATTGGATTGTTGTTCTTTTTTGAGACAAGGGTCCTCCCTGTAGCCCTCAAGGTCCTGGAACTACTATGTAGATAGCCTTGAACTCACAGAGATCACCTCTCATGTCTCCCAAAGTGATAGGAAGGTGAAAGGGGTTTTTGTACCACTGAGGCTGGAGAGATGGCCTATCTGTTAAGAGCACTGACTGCTCTTGCAGAGGACCCGGTTTGGATCCCTAGCACCACATGTCGGATAAAACCCGTCTGTAACTCCAATTCCAGATAACTCCAGTTCCATGGAATCAAACATCCTGTTCTGACCTCTGTTGCATTGCAAAACCCCCACATAGGTGCCCAGACCTACATGCAGACAGTAACTTCATACATGAGCGGCAAATGGAATAGCCGAGAAGATAGCCTGAAGGACAAAAGAAAGCATGTGCTAGAGTTTTCACAAACTAACCCCCGCCCATCGAGCAAGGAAGGCTAGTTTTACTTCCTCCACGTAAGACAAGCCTCAGGATGTTCCAGCACACAGGACATTCCAAGCTTAAACACGTTTTGCAAGTCATGCAGGACCACCTTTGCCCTAACTATCCCCACAGCCCTTCCCCTCCTTACTTCCTACCTTTACTAACATGATAGTTAGGGACTATGCTAGGAAGGAAAGGGATTGGATCAATTAGGGGACTTGTAAATTAAGCCTCCTAAAAGAACCAATTAGGAAGAGACACATACCCCAGTAGGGAAGCCGGCATGGCTTATAAGCTTCTGTAAACCTGCAATAAAGTGAGCTTGGGCTGTAACACCCTGACTCGACTCCCTGTCGTGGTTACTTTCGGTTCAGCATTGCACTTACTCTCCCCAGCCCCACTCCATCGTGGGCCAACAGAGTGAAGATCTTCAGTGGCGAGGAAACTGAAGAGGGTGGTCTTTGCCAACAACCTCTCTACAAACCCCCGCATCTGGCGCACCAATGTGGGGCTTGAAGACCCCCTCCCCCGAGACCCTAACGGCTAGAAATATGGCTGGGGCCAATCGGTCTTTTGGTTAAGTGAGTCCCCGCGATGGGAAATGCAACGGGAAAAAATAAGGACCCGGCACTTAAAGCACTGAGATTCATGTTACAATCCAGGGGTTAGAACTGACCGATGAGGTCTCGGAGCCTGCCTGGGACCACATCCTCTTTCTGGCCCCCTGGGTAAGAGGGGCCAAACTTTTCTCCTGGGAAGTTTGGGGGTGGATAGAAAAGCTGGCAAGAGATAAAGGATTCTCAGAGCAGAACCCGCTTTGGGCTTTTACCCCATGTTTGTGGTGCTTAAAGCCACTTTTCACCTTGACTCCCTTCCACCTCCTGGTGGTGGAATTTCAGCTTCGGAAAAGGTTGAGAGATCCCCTGGTCTCGGGGAGGAGGATATGGCCTGGGACGCCTTCGCAACCGAACGGGTGGTAGACAAGGGATCGTCCCCTGAGTGTCCAGACTACATAAGAGATCACTTCATTAAGCTGACTGTTTGGGAAGGTATGAATGGTGACCATAGACAGGCCTGTGCCAGCCTCAGAGACCAGACAATGCATTCCTGGATAATAGCCACCCAGGACATGGGAACTCAATCTCACAAGGTTCAAACCCTCACGGTGGCTTTGGCCCAAGATTTATCTCTCCAAAAGGAAGCAAAGACTACAGAGAGGGCCGAATCAAGAGGGAAACGTTTTGCCTGCGGTAAGGAAGGTCACTTTCGCAGGGAATGCCCAGAAAAGGAAAGAGCAGATAAAGAACAGAGGAATCAGGGATTGCCCCCCGCTCCTTGCCCTAGATGTAATAAAAGGGGTAAACCCCCCCCCACCCCCCCCCGCCCCTGCACTGGAAACGTGATGCCAGTCCAAGTCCCAATGTCTAATGCAAGCTCTACTTGTGTGTACTGTTCCTCAATCATGTTCCTGATATGTGTTGGGTCATGTATGTTTCCCTCTGTGTTGGGTTTCTGTGAAAATTGGCCACTGTCAAAGTTTGTTTTATCCTTATTGTGCACAGAATTTAAGTTTACTTTCAGGCATGCCTCTTAAACCTTTTCAAAGGCCTAATTTGAACCTGAGTTCCTAAGTTTCCTACAAAAAAATTCTAAACTAGTTATCTAAAGATTATTTGTTATCTGTTAAGAATGGATTTGATCTCCAAATCAAACTGGTCTAAGTTAACAGGTATTTAGCCATGCAGGTGGTGGTGCACGCCTTTAAAAATCCTATCACTGGGAGTCAGAGGCAGGCAGATCTTGTAAGCAGCCTGTTCTAACAGATGGAGCTTTCCAGGACAGCTGGGCTACAGGGAGACCCTGTCCTCAAAAGAATCCCCAATGTGGGTCTTTGAGACCAGTTTGAATAAGCTAGAATCGTCTTCTCTGCAAGATGTGAAATTACACTTTCAACTTTACTACACTTTCAAGGAAGCTATGTTCAAGGAGGAATTGTTTTGTGATGTATGGCATGTGTTTTTTGATTGTGTGCTGTGGTTTGCTGTAACTTTTGTGTTTCAAGTTGTAGCATTGAGAAAGTTTAACATCTCCAATCAGTGAAGGCATGGGCTAAGGATGGAGGCAGAGGGAGTTCTTGTGTTGACTCTGCTGATGTGCCTGTGAATGGCGCTGATGGAGATTTGGCCTGTTTGCCGGAGACCCTTTCTCTGATAGGCTTTGGGAAGCTTGCATTCTATTGTGGGTTTTCACCTACTCAGCAGGACACCATTATGGACCCTGTAGGTGCTTTTTTGGCTTCCCTGGATTGGGGTCTTCCCAGGTGGTGGGTATTTGAATTTTCCCTGCAGCCTGGGGTCTTGGCTCCCGCCTTCTGGCCACAGTTAAGGTAGCGAAGGTCACAGAGGCTGGAAAGACAAGCATGCCCCTGGAGCATTTTGCAGCAAGCGTTCCATAGAGGTGTTCCTAAGGGCTAGTCTTACAGACTGTGGCCCTCCACCCTACCAAGTTGTATCAATTAAGCAATTTAAATCCATCTCAGCATGTTTAACTTAAATTCTAGGAGAATTGTACAGGCCTTGAAGTTCTACAAAAAACAAACTTGCTCCGATAAAGGTTGTCTTTTTTTTAAGGAACATTGGTAAAAGTCCCTTTAAAACGTCAATTGGATTTAAAATGAGAAATGCTTAAATAAAACTGTTTTAATGTTTCTTTAGGCCCATCGTTCAGCTGTGTGTGTTGAGTGAGTGTGAGTTCCTGCTTTCAATTCATTATAGTCCTACATGTTTAAATCTATTTAAATGACTATAAACAAAATAGATTCGATTCATAAAAAATGTTTGTTTATACCCCTTAGTGTTAAAAAATTTTAATTGGTTATGAATAATTTTTATTCTTCCAAAGTCCTTAATCGCAAGACAAGATGGATCATTTCAAGACTACAACAACTTTGGCCTGTCTACTTTTGGGGAAATCCTCAATCTTTAGATTTGTAAATAATATAGGAACAGTTAGGCTTAGCAAAGGGACAGCTTAAGTAAGAAATTAGCCAGAAGGGACAGGATAGGGATAGAATGGTAAACTTTAGGTATAGTTCCTTGAAGGCAAGTGGTTGCAAATGGGCCTCAGAGGTGGCATATGGATCGCTCAGCTGTTTTGTGTTACTAGGATATTTATTCTAAATATGTAAAAATAACCCTATAACAGATAAAAAATTTCATGTTTTCATTGGACATCAAACGATATGGCTTTCTTCTCTTACAGGTCAACCTAACAAATCTTCCTTAAGTGTGTATGTATGTTTGTGCGCGCACACGTGTGTAGGGATGAGTGTACTTTTATGTACTAAGTATATTATGTTAATAGACATGTAATATAAAAACATTGCCTCTAGGTTGGAACTGGCCCTTCCATCTTAAGATGCAAATTTTTATGAAACAGTCAAAACATGGTTTGATTTCAACAAAAGTTATGGGTTAATATTGTTGTTGTAACTGAACCAAATAAACTTCATGAGGTGACCCATCTAAACTGGAGGGGATTACAGGTAAGATTCTCCCATATACCTGTCTCAGAACTCAAGAAAATTGTACATACCTTCAAATCTTGTAAACCTTTTCTCAATGTTCCGCCTCTGCAGGGGCCTGGAGTAAATCCCCGATGCCTTCAACCCAACATCATCAGGCAAACAGATGTCACCCACTACCCGGTTTTTGGGAAACTCAAATTTGTCTTTGTCTCGGTAGATACATATTCAGGAGCATGTTGGGCAATGGCCCACTCTGGAGAAAAAGCCGCCCATGCTAAAGGTCAAAACAGACAATGGGCCTTGCTTTACATCTCAGTCCCTAAGCCAATTTTTTTAATAGATGGAATATCAAACACATCACCAGTATTCAACAATACAAAACAAAAGGGGGAGAGGACTGGTACCAAAGTCCTCACCTGCAGCTGGCAGGGGCATTATTAACCATACAGATTTTAAATTTTTTCCAAAAATGTACATTACAATAGATTTCAAAAACACTGGGGACAGTTAACCCAGACACCAGCAATACAGGTCCGGTGGAGAGACCCTCTAACCCAGCAATGGCGAGGCCCGGACCCACTTATAACCACAGGCCAAGGATTCAGCTGTATTATGACAACAGACTTGAATACACCTATCTGTGTCCCAGCAAGGAACATCAAATTTGACCTCCCGGAAACTTCTTAACCCCCAACCGAAGGAGAAACTCCTGAAGGTAAATCCCCTTGTTCTTACAGAAATGAATCTGATGCTCCTGGCCATCGGAATTCTACTCCTATGGCCCCTTGGGAAGGCTGAGTCATCAGATGAGTCAGACAGACCTCACACCATCGTCTGGTCAGTGGTGAACGTCGCTACTGGAAATGTCATCAAGGCTGTCTCAAATAAGGAACAACAGAGAGCGTCTGGCCTACTCTCCAAACTGATTTCCGCTCATTAGCAGACGGTTACTTCAATAGACAATGGGAACAGTGCTGAAGGGAGGTGGATAGACTAAGTGCTAGAAAGTGGGAATGTTACAAATGCCCCGGGACTAACCCCTTGTGTCAACCTAGAAGCTGTAAAAACAAGTAATGACTCTTGTGCATTATAACACCCAGCAGGAGGCCTTTCAGTTTCTAGACATAAAAGAGAGATAGGAACCGCCCGTGCCCTGGCGGGCATACTAGAAGTGGGAATCGCAGGTGCAGCTACTGGAGGAATAGCTCTATCACTAACACAACAATGGAACAAGAGGCTAGACAGCAACTAGATGAAGATATAGAAAAGGTAGAAAGAACTCTGAGACACATGAAGGCATCAGTGGATTCTTTTCCAGATAGAAGGGGACTGATGCTCCTTGCCACTAAACAGGGAGGGATAATGCCAGGCTTTAGGGGGAGAATGCTGCTTTTATGCAGTCCACTCTGGTGTAATTACAAAGAATCTAGACGAACTTAGGAATAGCCTTGAAAGAAGAAAGATAGCTAATCAACCAGTATGGTTTGAAGGATGGTTCAAAACCAGCCCCTGGTTTACTTTCATTGACCCTCTATTATTCATTTTATTCTTTTGCCTTTTGTTTCGCGGTAGGCCTTTGCTTGCTCAACCAGGTTATAAGGTTAGCTAGAAAACAGGCAAAAGAAGTCCAATTAATGGCCTTACGGGCAAAGTATGAGCCCCCCCCCCCTCGTCAATACCTACAAAAGGCAGCATCGGACTCCAAAGACGGGTAAGGTCTTTTTGGGTCGGCCAACCTAAGACAGGGGATAGCCAAAGCTGCTATCTACTCAAAGATGGTTAAGAGCTGAGCCCAGTAAAAGCACCAACCGAAGACAGGAGCTATGCCAAATAAAACAAAAAGGGGGAGATGACAGCATGGAATAGCCGAGAAGATAGGCCTGAAGGATAAAAGAAAGCCTGTGGAGTTTCACAAACTCACCCCCGCCCATCAAGCAAGGAAGGCTAGTTTTTGTCACCCTTACTTCCCTCACATAAGATAAGCTCAGGATGGTCCCGCCACAGGACATCCACCGAGCTTATCTTAAACAAAGACCACAGTTTATGCATGTCCTGCCCTTCCCCTCCTTACTTCCTACCTTTACTAACATGATAATTAGGGACTGTGCTAGGAAGGGAAGGGATTAGATCAATTATGGACTTGTAAATTAAGCCTCCTAAAGGGACCAATTAGGAAGAGACACATGCCCCAGTAGGGAAGCCGGCATGGCTTATAAGCCTCTGTAAACCTGCAATAAAGCGAGCTTGAGCTGTAACACCCTGACTCGACTCCCTGCCGTGGTTATTTTCGGTTCGGCAGCGCACTTACTTTCCCCAGCCCCACTCCATCAAGGGCCGACAGAGTGAAGATCGTCGGCGGCGGATGGAAACTGGAGAGGGTGGTCTTTGTCTACGACCCCTGCAATACACAGAAAAAAATTAAATTAAAAAAAAAAAAGTTTATAAAGAACCAACCATTCCTGGCTATGGGGCCTTTCTTACAACTGTAACATCAGGACCATTTTATTGATGATGCCATGCTAACTGGTGGGGGCCATTCTGTCTTATAGGACACACAGTGACTATGCACTCACTTATATGTGAGAGGGTGAGCTGTCAACTCCATCAAAGTTCAGGAACCTGAACCATCCATTAAATTCCTAGGCCTAGTCTGGTTGGGTAAAGCCCACTTGACCTGAGGCATGGAGAAAGATAAAATACAAAACCTCCCACACCCGTTTAAGAATGTGCAAGTCTCTGTGGGGCTCCTGCCTTACTAGTAGGCTTCCATTAGTCATTTAGGCTACACCCAGTCTATTGACTAAGAAGAGAGCCATGTGGATGTTCCCCAGCAGGAAACATTTGAAAAGGCCAAAGTGATAGCCAAGGTGCAGGTTCTTGGCATTCCTAGGCTGATGCAGTTGTGTATCACTAACAATGAAGGCATGAATCAGGTTCTTGGGCTTGTGTAAATTAAGAAAGCAGTTTGACCAGTTGAGCCAGCGTGGACCTGCAGAAATGGGCAGCAGAACCCAATCTTAGCTGAAGAAATATTGGCAGCTGATTATAGTCGGATGAGGAAGAGCTGGCCTTCTTTTAAGCTAGGTACTCGAGGTACCCCACAAACCTACTAGAGTTCAGGTGGAATGAACGGGCACCTGGAGGATGGCTGAGAGATACAATTGGCACAATTAGGCCCTACCATGAAAGGACAGATGTAATGAACTTCCAGAGAGGGGGACTGTGGGAGGTGGCCAATTGTAAATAGGTTTGATTAGCATTAAAACTAAAAAAACTGATTGGTGTGGTTATATATGAAATACACAAAATTCAATTAAAAAATTTTTTAAGAAAGAATTTGAGGGGGCTGGAAAGAAGAGCCTAGGGGTTAAGAGCACTGACTTGCTCTTGCAGAGAGAAGGACCTGGGTGTCGATCCCCAGCACCCCCCAGCACCCACAGCACCCACAGCAAATGCATGGCGGCTGAAAACCGACTGTAACTCCAAGTCCAGGAGAACTACTCCAGGTTCCAGGGGGGGAAAAAAAAATCCGACCCGCTGCCTTCTGACCACATGGGCATTTGCACCATAAGGGTGCATAAACCGACTTGCAGAAACAGTACATTCATCACTAAATAAATTTAAATTAAAAAAAATGGATAACTGTTGGTATGTGAGAGCAGATGGACTGACCCAACACTTCCTCATTCCAGTTGCAGAATTGTGGTCAAGATAACTTTGGGAAGGCTGGAGAGATAGCCTAGCGGTTAAAGCACCGACTGGGCTCTTGCAGAGGACCTGGGCTCAATCCCCAGCACCACATGGCGGCTGAGAACCGTTCTGAAACTCAGTTTCCGGGGGAAGCTGACACACTTCTTCCTTGACCGAGCAATGTGCACACACAGGTGCACAGACCTACCTGCAGACAGTACGTTCAACACAATACAAAAATAATAAATTTAAAAAAAAGATACTGTTGGTATGATATGTGGGGTGCCGTTGGGCTGACCTAACCATGAGCCCAAGCCTGTTATTATCCATAAGGCTAGAAGTTACCCAACCCCACTAAAATTCCCCTAAACCCTATATAAAAGGCCTGCAAGCAAGTTATCGGGGTCGGAGCCTGTTCCCTCCCGCCCCAGAATGCTGGTTTACTTTTTTCCCTGAAATAAAGTCTTGGTTTTCCATCCGTTAGTGTGTCTGGTGTGGATTCTCAAACCCTAACATCTTAGAGGTCCCACCAAGATCCCCCAAAGACCACCGGAGGGAATAGAGACTTCAGCCAGCCATGTTTTTGGTTGCTAATGGCTCAATTCCTTGTTCAATTTCCTTTTTTTTTTCTTTACTTTGGTTTTGGTTATTTTGGTAAACTCAAGTTTCTGGTCTAGAGCACTCAGTTAGGAGAAACTAGATGCAGTACTGCTCCTTGAGTGGCGGAGACAGGGATCCCCACCTCACTCCACTGGTAGAGTACAAAGAGGGGGTTTGCCTCAGGCTTTAGAGTGTGAATAGTGGGTTCACCTCAGCAATTTGGAATTCTGGTGAAGGGGTCCAGATTTCTGGCTCTGGGGCTGATGGGGGTCAGCTCCATGAGTGCAGCGTTGCTTCTCTTCGTGTCTGCATAGTCTTTGTTTTTGGGCCCTCATTCTGTCTTCTGCTTTTATCTTGTTTCTCTGAGATTGCTTTCTTCCTCATTCTCTGGGATCTCAGGGTGGGAAATTCTAAATCTACCCTGATTTAAAAGAGATATCTATGTCTTGTGTTTACGGTAACCGTGTGCCTAAGAGTCATGGAGCTTGTTAGCATCTAAGTTTTGTGGCGTGTGGTGCAATGCGTGTGGTGTGTGTGGTGTATGTTTGTGTTTGTAATTCAGTGTAGTGTATTTTGGTCTCATTTTGTTTCTTCTGTCAACAAGGGGCCCACTTCAAGTTTCAATCCGTTATGTGCACAGAATGATTTCATTTTGGCATGCCAGAATATATATGCATATGCAAAGTTTAAAATTTGATATTTAAAAATGCAGTTAAAGGCCTAAAATTTGTATACTGTAGACATCTCTAAATTTATTGTCTCTGAGTCTGTCAAATGCTTCATAACAGGTGGTAATTGTTTATAGGAATCAGCCTCAGATTTGATTGTTTAAAGATCCCATTTTGGTTCATATTTACTTTCAAAAGGGTAACTTGCTTGCTTTGAAAATATCTATTTTTTGGAGAACTTTGTGGACCAGATTCAGGACGGGAAATGGATTCTTGGACTGAACTTTGTTTTGGGTGGGGCAGTCTTGTTACCCCTTGGAACAGGGTGTGTTGGAAACACACCTTTAATTCTAGTCCTTGGGAGGCAGAGGCGGCAGGTTCTTTGTGAGCTCAAGGTCAGCCGGGTCGACAGAGCAGTTTCCAGGCCAGCTGAGACTAAAGGGAGACCTGTCCTCAAAAGACCAAAAAGATCCAAAGGAAAACGAGAGAGAGAGAGAGAGAGAAAGCATGTGGTGCTGAGTGTTTGGTACAGTCCCACCTGCTGGCCCTTCCACAGGTGGCAAATGTGACTGTTGGTAATTTTCTACCTGAAGTAAACAACATGGAGTTAGAGGAAATAAATAATACCTGGTAGCTATCTCCATTGAAATAGGTCCTGGCATTGGGCAGGTCCTCCAGGGACTAATAGCTCCTGGCCACAGGGGTGAGTACCATACACACAACTCTGGCTAGAGAGTGGGAACCCCTGTTGTTTAAGGTCCCTGCCTTACTCCCCATCCCATCTGGTCAGTGGGCCGGGCCTTAGGTGTGAAGGGAGAGTCGTTTTTTGAGTAAAGGATGCATCAAGCATATTGGAGCCAGTAAGAGCCAGGTGGGCAAGATGAATGTGCATGGTTGAGATGGCTGGGGCTTACCGTCCCTTCACTGGGAGGAGGTGTCAATGTTTTTTAGGCAGAGAAAGTATGGAAAGGCTGAACCAAGGGGGACTGATTGTGCTGTTTTTATGAAGAGAAGAAGGAGAAGCCTATTCTGAGCCTCTGATGAGGAAAAAGGCAGGTTAGAGATTTTGTGATGCATCAGACAGGGCTGGAGGTGGGTTCATAGAGAAGGCCATTTCTCACCTCCCACCACCTGTACTTGCTTCAGACTAAGGTCACATTTGAACCCTGACTCCTCTGTGACCAATGCTCTGAGGTGGGTCACTTTAATATTCACAACCCACTTAGAGCCCCACAGTAGACTCTGAGTCAGGACTCCGGCAGGCTCATCTGGGAAGGTGACTTTCCCTGTCTCTAATGACCCAGTAGAGTGCCTGTTAGTAGCTGTGAGAAGCAGCCCACTTCATGAGCAGCACCGTGGTTAAAACTGTATTTTACAAAATCTACCCAGTTGCTATCTCAAAAGACCAGAGATAATCTGCCTCTTACATGCTAGTAAAATTTGCATCAGTGGTTAGTCAGGAATCCTGGTCTGCCTTGGGAGGAGGTTCTTTAGGCTTGGGGAAAAAAAAAAAATTTCTGAGCACTCTGGAGGGCACACATGGCAACCCTTCCGTCTTTGCTAGAGACCAATTTTTGGGTCTGGCACCTGGATCAGTGCTTCCAGGGGCACATTATAAGCTCTTGCCTCCAAGGAGCAAGGTAGAGCAGTCTGGAGCAGCTTTGGGGCTCTGTTATGTTTCTGCAAGAATTTTTGAGCCTGTTTTTCCCTCCCTTCCTTCATCTCTTGGGAGGAAAAGGGACCTCGCTGGGTCTGTTTCCCCTCCGTGCTGATCTGGCTGGCAGACGGTGTGTTTGTGTTGAGGAAGGGTTATTCAAGGTAATAAAAGGATATAAAAAGGTGGAAAATGTTTAAAAGGTATTTTTAGTAAGGATTTATGTGAATATGAGGAAAAAGTATGCAAGTGATACAAGTCTGAGGAGGTTTGTTGTGACAGGTAAAAAGGACAATATATATATTAAGCTTAAATTTGAAAGGTTCAGTCAACTAGTTTAAAGATCAAAATGTATATCGAGTCAAGGTTTGTTTAGAGTGTTCAGTTTTTTGTCCAACCTTTTATGCATATCAAATGGCACCTCAGTTTGTTTTATTTTAAAATGATAAAATACCTGTAATTAAGTTAAATTGGTATAATACTCAAGCTGGTTTTAACTAGTGGCCTGAAGAGGATTGTGAATATACAGATTGGTTAGTTTTCAGTCCTCTCCTAGCTTGAACCTGACTCCCTGTTACAGGTTTAGATTAAAGGGGCACAGGTAAATGGTGGGTTACCTATGGCTACTGAAAAATGTACTTTATTTTTCTTGCAAGATTGCTATTTGATAATTTCCTTTAACCTAACCAGATAATTTTTCTCAAAAGGCTAGATTCTTTCTTCCTGAGCCAGCTGCATGCAGTCCAGAAGAAGAAGTTTGGATGGGCTTGGTAATCCTTATAAGTTTATTTCCTATCTTCTGGTATGTGTAACAACTCCTGTCTTTCCGGGAAAACTATAAATCAGGAAAAAGCGTCTGAAAGAAAGGATTGTCCCCTTTTGTAGTAACTGTAGTGAATAGTTTCACATTTAAAATAAGCCTGAAATTGTTTAATTCGATCTTGTGGGTTATGCCTGCTTAACGTATGGTGTTAAATCCCTTCTCCAGTCAGTATTATACAAGTCTGCTTGAACTTTTGTCCAAGCGTTATCTAGAATATTATACAGAAATTAAAGGTGTTAGGCTGGTATAACTTAGCCTTCTGTTGTGGATAACTACAATACTTTAAAATGGCCCATACCAATTTCAGCTGAGGAACCTAGAAATGATGTTGTTCCTTGCCCTCTGCGGTCAACCAGTCCAGGGGACATGTCGGGGGGTGTACTCTTAAATGTCCTGCAATTGTGAGTCACCAGTCCTCCTAGGCGGGAGGTCTTTGAGACCTACTAATGGACTCTAGCCAGGGTCCAGTCTGTAGAGAAGAAAGTCTTCCAAAAGGAAAGCCTGGTCTAGCAAACCTGACTTTGTCCTCGTGTGGATGGAACTGGTGATTGAAAAGCTGAGAGGAGCCAGAGGCCTCTTCCCCCAAATGTCTGAGTGGCCCCTGAGGACAAGATCCTCAACTTAACCTTGAGAAAACAAAAGTTGGTTAATCTGGGCTAACGTATGGACTAGACACGCCAAAAGGAAGATATAACCAAAAGATAGGCAATCATTATATTTCATTTAAAGTCTGAAAGACCTTGGCCTCCTGTCAGGGTGTGAGATCCAGAAGCCTATTGGAATGCAGAGACACCTAAGACCCAAGGCACCCAGGAACCTGCTCTACCAGGCTAGCATTTGGCTATGCTAAAACGGGCCATCACCAATTACTCCGGAATCTTCCACCTTTTTGAAAGCCAGATTCCTGCAAAGTGGGCTACCCACCCCACTCTCACTGAATCCCATTCCTACCTTCTCCCTTAAATTCCCAGCCAGACACCATTCGGTGCTGGCTTCTAGCTTTCCCCTGAACCTAGCCCCAGCTACCCTGAATTAAACTTTGCTCCAGAGAGCCTAAACCTTGTGGCCTTTCATTTTGAGGGGAGCGTGCCATAACCTTACACCTCCAAACACTAGATTTTTAAGTCATTTAAAGTCAATGAGGTCTGTTGTTACCAAATAATAAAGTTTCCTCGTTCTCTTTAAGCAACCACCTAAAGGAAACTCACACCATGACTGTTGAAACTTCTTGGAAAGCAGATCCTGAGTCAGACACCATAGCCAAAGGAACAAAAGGAGAAGTTCAATGGATGCTTTGGAAACCCCTCGTTGAGAAATTCTAAAGGGCTTTTAAGTTGGACATTAACTCACCCTGTTTCTTTCCTGGGTCCCTGTCTAAAAAATGTACCTAGCCACTCTCACCTTCAAGGCACTGGCCAAGGATTTTGTTCTAACTATACTTTTGGGGTCTGTTAGGTATAAAAAAAAAAAAAAGATCCACTGAGCATGCGTACCGCAGTTGCCACCTCCTATGTCTTTTCAGCAGGAAGAAGTCCAAGCGGTCATGCCCCATTCCCTCTGTGCAATTGGGGTAAACGCCTCAAGGGTAGGTGATATAGTAGGAGTTAAAATTGGCTAGGCAAGTTTAGGAATCAGACTCTCAAAAAGGAGCCATTTTTCTTTCTCAGCTGAGAGCTGCAGCCTTCCTAGATCTGCCAGTAAACTTATCCTTCTGGTTGCTCTGACCTGTGGACCATGCATCCTTAACGCACTTGTCAGATTTATTAACCAGTAGGTAAAATCCAGTAAAATCATGGTACTCAGGACAAGGTATGGCCCAGTATATGGCCCCCCTGAGGAAGAAGATGGTGGAGTCTAAGATTAGCCTTCCAGTATACAACTCGATGGGGGAAGGTAAGAGAGGCCCACACTGCCTCCATTTTGAGCATAGCCACAATTGTAAAGCAATTACTGGAACCTGCCAATCCAGGGAAAAGGTCGATTGCTCAAAGACAGTTTTGTTCAAGGCCTCAAAAACAGCTAACTTAAACTTGTTTAAGATAACTGTTGGTATGTGAGGGCAGATGGAATGGTCTAA
The DNA here is from genome assembly GCA_009823505.1 of Rhizomys pruinosus. Classification (NCBI taxonomy): domain Eukaryota; kingdom Metazoa; phylum Chordata; class Mammalia; order Rodentia; family Spalacidae; genus Rhizomys; species Rhizomys pruinosus. The sequence goes on from VZQC01006507.1 coordinate 2,433,113, forward strand.
CATTTCCTCATTCCACTTGCAGAATTGTGTCTAAAGATAACTTGTTGGTATGTGGGGTGCTGTTGGACTGACTTATCCATGAGCGTAAGCCTGTTATTATCCATAAGGCTAGAAGTTACCCAAACCCAGCTAAAATTCCCCTAGACCCTGCATAAAAAAGGCCCTGTGAGCCAAGTTATCGGGGTCGGAGGCTTTTTCCTCCCACCCCAGCATGCGGGTTTACTTTTTTCCCCCCGAATAAAGTCTTGGTTTTTCATCCTTCGCTGTGTCTGGTGTGGATTCTCGAAACCTAACAGGTGGACTCCTCCTATAATCTCCAGAACTTGGGAATTGAGGGCAGGAGACGTGCCTGAGTTCAAGACCAGTCTGAGTTACACAGTAAATTCCTGGCCAGCCAGGTACAGTGAGACCGGTCTCAAAACAAACAAGTAAGTTCCAATCTTTCCACAACTTGGCCAAAACTTGTCATAGTCTGTTTCTTTTATTATTAACCGTTTAAACCTGGTGAGTGTGATGTCAAAGCCTCCCAGGGTTTTGATTCACATGTCCAAATTCGTGGCTAATAATGGTGAACATCTTTTTTTATGCATTTTGGCTATTTGCACATCAAAATTAAATGCTTATTCAAAACCTTTGCTCATTTTTAGTTGGTTGATATCTATCTTTTTATTTTTGAGTTAATAAGTAATATATATAATTATTATATATGTCTAGACACATGCGCGTAGGAGATAAGTTGTTTGCAAATATTTCTCCCACTCTGTAGGTTATTTATCTACTTTACTAATGGCTTACTGTTTGAAGTACAAGAGGTTTTTCATCTTGATATAGTCAAAGTGTTTTTTGGTTTTCCTTTTTTAAGTTGAATACTTGGTGTTATATTTTTTAAACTTTATTCAGTTATTTCTTTTTTTGGGTATGAATGTACTGTCTGCATGTAGGGTTGTGCGCCCGTGTCGTGCGATGGGCCATGGAGGTCAGAAGAGGGCGTTTGATTCCCCTAGGAACTGGAGTTTAACAGATGGTTTCTCAGCCACCATGTGGGTGGCTGGGGATGGAACCTGGGTCCTCTTGCAGAGCAGTCAGTGCGCTTAAACCCTAGGGCCATCTCTCCAGCCCCTTTGCTGTTTATTTTTTTTATTTTATTATTTTTGGTATGTGTATGAACATACTGTCAGCATGTAGGGGTCCTTGCACTCCATGTCCTGCATTGCCACGGAGGTCAAAGAGGGTGTCGATTCCGCGGGAACTGAGTTTAAAGAAGGTTTCTTCAGGCCCCATAATGGGTGCTTTGGGAAGTGAACCGGGTCCTCTGGCATAGCAGTCAGCACTCTTAAACCAATAGGCCATCTCTCCAGCCCAGTGTTATGATTTTTGAAAATACTTATGAGTGGGGTTGGAGAGATGGCTCAGCTGTTAGAGCACCGACTGCGCTTACAGAGGAGCCCAGTTTCGATTCCCAGCAATCCACATGGTGGCTAAGAAATGTCTTTAAACTCCAGTTCGAGGGGAATACGACGCCTTCTCTGATCTCTGTGGATGTTGCATGACCATGGGTGCATCAGCCTACAAGCAGACAGTACACCTCATACAGATAAAATAGAAATAAATAAATAACAAACAATAAAATACGTATTATATTCATATTATCCTCCAAATAGTATAGTTTTACCCTCAACATTTAAGTTTATGCATCATTTTTAGTCAATTTTTGTACATGGTGTGAGGCAGGCTGGGTCATATTCTCTGTATGTGAAGATCCAGTTTATGCTACCATCCATTGCTGAAAGGAGTATTTGTTTCTCCATTGAATTTTCTTGGCAACAATCAATTTATGATCTGTGTAAAGGTTTGTTGATAGAGTCTCAGCTTTATTGCATTGATCCAAATTTGGTTTGTACTATTGGCTTGTGGTGCTAATACTTTTTAATTACTGTAAGTTTTGATATCAGGAAAGGTGAGTTCTCAAACGTGGTCTCTTTGCCAAGACTGGCTAAGCTGAGTGCCTCTATTATACAGCAGTTTCCTCCAGGATAAAGCCTTCCATCAACAGGAATGCTTTGAAAAGAGGTAAAACAGACCCTCCTGCATGGAAGCTCCTTAAACTCCCAAAGTAACCTCCTGAACAGCTTCAGAAAATCCTTAAACTTGACCAGGTTCACTAGGACCCTCCCTCTCCAAAACTGCTGAGAGACACTTCCACACAGCCAAGCTGCCTGGAAGAGATTCAGTTGAGCAACCAGAAAAGGACACCAGCCAATTGAGCTGCCTGAAGATTGCACACTGCACTCCCAGTTTCCTACTTCTGTGAGCCGTCCCCTTGCCAGGATGGACCTTTGGTCATGCAGCTGTCAGTGAGTCATTTCTGCTCCTGTGCATAACCCCTCACCTAGACTCCTGTAAATAAACCTCAATAAAAATCATGTGTCCGCCGGGCGTGGTGGCACACACCTTTAATTGCCTTTAATCCTAGCAACTGGGAGGCAGAAGGCAGCGGATCTTTGGTGAGTTCAGGCCAGCCTGGTCTACAGAGCGAGTTCCAGGACAGCGGGGCTACAGGGAACCCTGTCTAAAAGACAAAAAACAAAAAAAAAGCATTTGTCGACCAAGGTGGACGTTGCTGGTGTTCTTACTTTGGCCACCTGTTGACTCACTAGCATTGTGAGTGGGTGTCTGCTCATGTCTCACCAGGAAGAGTGTCATCGGACACCTTCACACTTCCATTTAAACTTCAGAAACTGACTGCAGTGTGAACCTGCTGCAGCTGCTTTTTCCAGGGCTGGAGATGGGATTTCTAGTAGATTCAAAAAAACAATTTTTGTCACCATGTATTTAAGGACCATCTGAGAGAGAAGGTTTATTGAAAAGCCATGCTGGCTTTGTACACAGAGGATCCTCAATAGCCCCCTGGAACTAGCAAGGTGCCTTTTCTTGTCACCATGAACTTGAGAGCTGTGACACTTCACCTTCTTACATGTCCACAGCAACCTGCCTCCTTCGCAACTTTTGCCAAACCCACCTTTCTATAGCAAGGACAGTGGACCCTTCTCATTGTGCTCTCATATGACGGCACCCAGTACTTCAGAGCCTGCAGGAATCGAACAACAGCTTCGGAGCTGCATGACCAAGTATTGACCTCTGCTCAAGCCATCCCTGAGGTCCATTTTGGCCTTGTATGTCTGTATGTGTATGGGGGTGATGTACACATGTCTTCATGTGTGTGCAGCAGCACCCTGTAGGAAGTGTAATGTGCATGTATTATATGTGAAGACCTCAACTGTTGTTCCTCGGGTGCCTTCCATCTTTTGTTCAGAAAGGGTCTTTCACTAGCCTGGATTCACCAAGGGGCTAGCTGGCTGGCAGCCAGCTAGCCCTAGGGATCCACCTGTCTCTGCCTCTTCAGTGTGGTGATTACAAGGGCACCCCAATAAACCAGGCCTCTTTAACATGGGGTCTGGGGATCCAACTTAGGTGTTCGTGTTTGCAAGGTTAGCACTTTTATGACTGAGCTATGGCCCCAGCCCCACACTGGCCTTTTTAACTTTGCCAGAAGATAATTGTTGGCTGTACGAATGAAGGTCATTCATTCACACTTTCTCATTTCATTCTTCCTTCAGGGGACATTTGTAAAAATCATGACTGTTCCCTTTTCACATAGGAAGTCTAAAGCCTCTTCTTTGCCATATAAGGAGATATCAATGAATACCGTGAAGATTTCAGTTTTCTGTTTGCTGTGATAAAACATCAGACCAAGGAACTTATAAAAGGAAGATTTATTTGAGCTTACAAGTGGCGGTTCCAGGGAATTAGTCCATTGTTGCGGGAGGCGTGGTGGCCGGATCCAGAGCAGCAAACAGAAGGTCACATATAGCAAAGAGCATAGGAAGCAGAGAGGAGCAACGGTAGAGCACGAGGCGTGTTAAGCTCACTAAGCCGCCCCCAGGATGACACACGTCCACCAGAATGGCCACACCTTCTAAGACCCCCAGAAACAGCACCACCAATTATAACTGTATACAAATGTCTGAATAGCCTAGACCTATGGGGTACACTCATTCAAACCACTAACATTCCACTCCCTGGCCCCATAGGCTCCTGACCATAAAAATGCAAAACGCATTTAGTTCCAACACTTAAAAGTCCCCATAGTCTTTACCAGTTTCAAATGCCATTCAAAAGTCCACAGTCCCAAGTCGCTCTTCTGAGACCCAGTCCAATCTCTTAACTGTAAGTCTCCGTAAAATCAAAAGCAAATTACATACTCCCAATGGACAGTGGAACCAGAATACATATTCCCATTCCAAAAGGTAGGAAAATAGAAGGCATAGTGGGGAAATACTGGACAAAAACAAGACCGAAAACCAGCAGGGCAAACGCAAAGTCCTGCAGGCTCCATGTGTGACTTCTGGACTTGACTTCCAAAGGGCGTACACCTCTTCCAGCTTTGCTTACAACATACATCTCTTTCTTAGGGCTGGTACCACTCCCCGTATGCAGCTCGCCTATGGGCAATATCTCACAGGTCTGGCAATCTCGAAAGTCTTCTTGGGGTCTCCGCTGCCAACCAGGCTTCATACTCACAGCTTCACGCGGTGGCCGCTAATCCAACGGCCTTCCTTTATTCAGGGACACAAACCCCTCTGTACTCTTCCATGGCCCTCTTGGCTCTCTGAAAACGTGGAAGGAAGAGCTGAGGACCCCTTCACTCTTGCAAACTTCATGTCTCTAAAGCCAGCACCACGTGAATGAAATTGCCGATTCTGGCTGCAAGTTCGGGCCAGACCCCGGCCCATTTCAACCACATTTTGGCTACTTTTCTTGGCCCTGGACTTGCTGGAGGGATTAGCTGGTGTGGTCTTGCCCTGAAGGTACTGATTCTTTTGTTTAATTGTAAATCTATTCACTCTCGAAGCCCGTCCTTAATCACTTTAAACTCATTATCAAAAGGAAACTTTCCTTCACAAGACTTGGCCCCACCATTAATCTTTGTAGTGCACTTTTCAGATCCAACCTCTCCTTTCACATGCCTTGGCCCCACCTTTAAATCTTCCTAGTGCAGTTTAATCAGATCCAAACTGTACATTTTTGCATTTCTTTTCTGCTCCATCTGCTCGTTTTCACTGTAGATCTAGTATAATATTCACAACATTAAAGCCACAGCCACCATTTCTACATTAGGCTGTATTGAATATCCTCCGCCAAAGACTCTAGACCATTGCTTTTCAACGTAGCATCAAAGGCAAGCATTTGGGCTGTGGGGCAAACTGCTGCCAGAATCTTTAACAAAATATACTGGTTTCTGCCTGAGTCTTTATTTTCCCCTGGGACCACATCTTTTGCAGCCATGCTTTCTTCGCAGGCCACTCCACTAAAATGGCCCCTTAAACTCTGCTTACAATAATAGTCAACAGCCTTTCCCGCCCAAAAGTTCCAAAGTCTTCCACACTCTCCAAACATACACATAGGTCAGGTTCTTCACAGCAAACAGCCCACGCTCTGGTACCAATAAACTGTATTAGTCAGATATTCATGTTGCTGTGATAAAACCCACCATGACCAAGGAAACTATAAAAGGAAGAGTTTAATTTGAGCTTACAATTGGCGGTTTCAGGGAAATTAGTCCATTGTGGCGGGGGCGTGGTGCCGATCCAGACAAGCAAACAGAGGGTCAACAAGATCGAAAGAGCACGCACAGGAAGCAGAGGAGGAGCAACTGGTAGAGCAAACGAGGCTTTTTGAACTCACTAAGCCTGCCGCCGCCCGTGACACACTTCCCCCAGCAGGGCCACACGAACCCTGGACTAAGACCTCCAGAAACCAGCAACCACCAACTGAGACAATGTCTGAATAACCCTAGAGCCCCAAATATGGGGGACACTTCATTCAAACCACAACAGGGGACATTTGTAAAAATCATGACTGTTCCCTTTTCACATNCACAGAGTGGTAGGAAACCTTCATTGCAGATACGTCTGACAAAGATTGATTTCCAGAGTATGAATAAACTACTCAAAAAACAAAGGCAAGAAAGAAAACAAATGAATCACTAAAAAGATGGAGCAAAGAGCGGAATAGAGACTTCACAAGTGAAGAATTAGAAATGACTGAGAAACATCTTTAAAAGTCTTCAAGATCACCAATAATTAAGGAAAAGCAAAACCACTTTAAGAAATCAAAACCACTTTAAGATAATCATCTCACTCCAATAAGACGGCTAGGATCAGAAACAAACATGATAAGCCAAGTGCTGGAGAGGGTTTGTGGAGGAAAGGGACACAATCTCATCCATTGCTGGTGGAAATGTAAACGTCAGTACACTAGGAAACAGTTGGAGAACCCTTGGAAGCTTGAATAATGAGTTTCCACCTCACCCAGGTCCATACCTAGCGCCTCTGGGATAGTACCCATCAATACTCTATCTACCGACAGAGATACATGAAGCGTCATAGTTATGTAGCTCTTCTTCACATATAGCAAAAAGAGCTGTTGAACCAACCTTCCAAATGGCCCTCAACTGAGAGATGGATAGAGAAAAAAATGTGGTACATCTACACAACGGGAGTTCTATGCGAGAGCAGTAAAGAAAGCAGACAATCACGACTTTGCAGTGAAAAGGGCTGGAACTAAGGAATCATGCTGAGTGAAGTAACAAAGTCCAGAAAAAACAAACGACAAATGGTACCCTCATCTGTTGGATGCTAGCACCAAATAAATAGTTGTAAATATTTCTTGTGAGGATTGCTATTATTGGAAAAGAACAATTATACACCACCAACAACAGACAAGACTGCATCAAAAGAAACTGACTTGAAATGGTGAATTCTGGTGGGGTGGGGGAATTGGGAGGGAGACACTGGTCTATATTCAATTGTAACATAATCTTGTACAGAAAATATACATAAACAATTAATTTTTTAAAAAAGTATAGTGCCTGTCCCTTGAATGGTAAGATGAGTTTCTGTAGACATACAAAAAAGAATTGGTTTTTGTCTTTTCTTTCTTTAATTTCTCTTTTTTTTTTTTAACATTTTTATTGCATAGCTTTGTGCATCATACATCATTTTCCAATTCAGCTTCAGCATATTTCCCTTTTCCCTCCCCCACACCCCCACCCCATCCCAGATCATGCATTCTGCCATAACTGTCCTGCCATCTTCTCCTCAGTTTTTTTTTTTTTTCTTTTAGCTATAAGTGATAATCATGAGTAACAAGCATCCTTCATGTAAAACCAATTTGCAGGCTTGTTGTGCCCAAACTCACACAAAGCCCCCCAATCCAGTGGGGTGGTGTGAGGGGGTTGTATGTTCCAATTCAAGTTTGACTCAATATGAGTGTCCAGACTTAACATTGTAGTTTCACCATTAACCCGAATCGCAGCCCCCTTACATTCTACCATGCCCTTTTTTCTGCAGATTGTTCCCTTAGGCTTAGATAAAGGGGCACAGGTGGATTGAGATAAGCAAAACAGTCCCACTCTCTCTGGAGCTGTTGTCGTGGGCTCTGGTCAATTCGGCTGTTTCCTTTCATGGGCTGACAGGTTTGTCCACCCCCCCCCCCCCTGGAATAACCTTTCAATCCTAAAACTGGGTAATTTGGAACTAGCATCCATAGATAAGGGATTACCATTCGTCGTTTGTTTTGTCTGGGACTGTGTTACTTCACATCAGCATGATGTCCTCTAGCCTCCAGCCATTTTCCTGCAAAGCTTCGTGGATGTCGTACTTCTTTACTGCTGCATAATAGAACTTCCATTGTGTAGGATGTACCACATTTTCTCTTATTTCCACTTCGTCAGTTTGAGGTAGGTGGGCACTTAGGTTGGGTTCCAGCTCTTTTGCTATTGTGAAGAGAGCTGAAATAAACATGGCCGTGCATGTATCTCTGTGGTGGCGTAAGTCTTGAGGGTACATGCCCAGGAGTGGTATGGCTGGGTCGGGTGGCAAGTTCATTCCAAGTCTTCCAAGGGTTCTCCACACTGCTTTCCATAGTGGCTGTACGAGTTTACATTCCCACCAGCAGTGGATGAGTGCTCCCCTTTCCCCACAACCTCTCCAGCAGTTGGTATCATTTGTTTTCTTGATCCTAGCCAGTCTTACTGGAGTAATCCATTCTACTAGCCTATGTCTCTTGATTGGGGAGTTCAGGCAATTGATATTTAAAGTAATTATTGAGATGTGTATATTGCTCCCATAATTTTACTTTCTGTTTGCATTCTTGGTCTAGTTTGGTATTTCTACAGTTGTGCCTTCATTAACTACTTTCTGTTGCCACTTGTGTATAGTTGTTCCTCTCTTCACTCTTTGTATTGCTTCAGGTATTCTCTGAAGGGCTGGTTTTCTGTGCCTGAATTCTTTCAGCCTATTTATGTCATGAAAGATTTTTCTTTCTCCTTCAACTGTAATAGACAATTTTTGCCAGATAAAGTATTCTGGATTGGCATCTCTAGTCATTTAGAACTGGGAATACTTTGGTCCAAGCTCTCTGGCTTTCATCATTTGCATTGAAAAGTCAGCTGTAATTCTGATGGGTTTTTCTTTTGCGGCTTTCAGTATTCTTTCTTCGTTTTAACATATAGTGTTTTTACTATGATGTAGTCCATCTATGTGGTGTTATATGTGCTTCTTGTATTTGTATGATATGTCTTTCCTTAATTTGGGGAAATTTTCTTCTACAATCCTGTTGTAGAATGCCACAATACTGTTATCCTGAGATTCACTATTTACTAATCCCTTATGAACCCCACAATTGTAAGAATGACTCTTACAATATGGAAATGATATGCCCTAAAGACTTTTACTTAATCTTGCAACCAAAAAGATTACTCTTGATAATATAAACAGACTCTCTGAGCCATGTGTTTCTCTTTTGACCTGAGCATGTGAACATAATCCTACTGGACTCCACTTTGCCCTCCACCCAAGATATTGAATGAATTGTGGGTGTGCTTACTAAGATATCAAAGCACTGAAAGCAGTATATTCTCATTAAAAGCAATAAGAAAAACTAAGAAGTCTGCTTGATATTGTGTGTAAGAGATATTTGAAAGGTGAGATTCATTGATATGGGTGGATCTTAGACTCTCCAACACCAACTGATGCTGGAAAGACTACTTCAATACAAATATTCCTGAAGCCTGTCTCAAGGGCACATTCTGTGAGACATCCGAAGGAACAGGTGGGTCTCAGAATTCAGGTTTACTCTTGGCCTTAAAACTAAAAGCTATGCTGTGTGTGTCACGAACCTTTAATCCCTGCCCTCGGGAGGCAGAGGCAGGCAGATTTCTGTGAGACTGAGGCCAGCCTGATCCACATAGTTACTTACAGGAGACCCTATAAAACAAACAAAAAAAAAAACCCTAAAAGGTAAGAGAGGTAAGCTATGTATTTATTCATATATCTCCCCAATGTGGCTTAGAAATGCCACAAGAATAAAACAAGCATTGAAGAATGGGGAGGATTCCCTCTCCACATTTGGTCCCAGAAAATTCTCCCAGAATGGATCTCCTTTTAAGAAAGACACTGCAGGGCTGGAGAGATGGCCTAGCGGTTAAGAGTGCCGACCGCTCTTGCAGAGGACCCAGGTTCGATCCCCAGCACCCACATGGCGGCCGAGAGCCGTCTGAAACTCCAATTCCAGGAGAACTCCAGTTCCAGGGGAATCTGACACCCTCTTCTGACCTCCGCGGCATTGCACGACATGGGTGCACAAACCTGCATGCAGACAGTACATTGATACACATACAGAAATAAATAAAATTAAAAAAAAAAAAAAAGAAAGAAAGACACTGCAGAACTCTGGGGCAGTGGACTGGAATAGGATAGGTTAGACTCAAAGTTCAGGTAGCAAAGACAGTGTTGGGAGATGAAGGAACATGGGCCCTGTTAACCTTCCAGCTTCTAACAGTAGCAAATACCAGATGCTACAAATTGTCAGACAGGCATGCTGAGATTGCAGAGAGCATGAAAGAATGAAAGCAGGTTTGGATTTGATGACCTGTTCACTGCCTTCAATAGCTATGGATGGGTATATAAAATAATATTTTAAATCCAGCTAGAACTCGGAGACTAACAGACTTGTAAAACTAGTTTGTGTCTACCAGGGAAGGAAGGAAGTGAACATTATAGGCACTGCCTCAAAGATANCCTATGGCTACTGAAAAATGTACTTTATGTTTCTTGCAAGATTTGCTATTTGATATTTCCTTTAACCTAACCAGATAATTTGGCTCAAAAGGCTAGATTATTTCTTCCTGAACCAGCTGCATGCAGTCCAGAAGAAGACAGTCTGGATGGGCTTGGTAATCCTTATCAGTTTATTTCCTATCTTCTGGTATGTGTTACAACTCCCATCTTTCTGGAAAAACTATAAATCAGGATAAAGGGTCTGAAAAAGAAAAGAATTGTCCCCGTTTGTAGTAACTGTAGTGAATAGTTTCACATTTAAAATAAGCCTGAAATTGTTTAATTCGATCTTGTGGGTTATGCCTGCTTAACGTATGGTGTTAAGTCCCTTCTCCAGTCAGTATTATACAAGGCTGCTTGAACTTTTGTCTAAGCCTTATCTAGAATATTATACAGTAATTAAAGGTGTTAGCCTGGTATAACTTAGCCTTTCTGTGTGGATAACTACCATACTTAAATGCCCATACCAATTCAGCTGAGGAACCTAAGAAATGATTTTGTTCCTTGCCCTCTGAGGTCAACCAGTCCGGGGAACTATGTCTGGGGGTGTCTCTTGAAATGTCCTGCAATTGTGAGTCACCAGTCCTCCTAGGCAGGGAGGTCTTTGAGACCTACTAATGAGACTCTAGCCAGTGTCCAGTCTGTAGAGAAGAAAGTCTTCAAAAAGGGAAGCCTGGTCTAGCAAGACCTGACTTTGTCCTCGTGTGGATGGAACTGGTGATTGAAAAGCTGAGAGGAGCCAGAGGCCTCTTCCCCCAAATGTCTGAGTGGCCCCTGAGGACAAGATCCTCAACTGACCTTGAGAAAACAAAAGTTGGTTAATCTGGGCTAACTGTATGGACTTAGACACCCAAGAGGAAGAGTATAACCAAAAGATAGGCAATCATTATATTTCCTTTAAAGTCTGAAAGACCTTGCCTCCTGTCAGGGTGTGAGATCCAGAAGCCTATTGGAATGCAGAGACACCTAAGACCCAAGGCACCCAGGAACCTGCTCTACCAGGCTAGACTTTGGCTATGCTAAAACGGGCCATCACCAATTACTCAGGAATCTTCCACCTTTCAAAAGCCAGATTCCTGCAAAGTGTGCTACCCACCCCACTCTCACTGAATCCCATTCCCACCTTCTCCCTTAAATTCCCAAGCCAGACACCATTCTGTGCTGGCTCTATCTTTCCCCTGAACCTAGCCCCAGCTACCCTGAATTAAACTTTGCTCCAGAGAGCCTAAACCTTGTGGCCTTTCATTTTGAGGGGAGCGTGCCATAACCTTACACCTCCAAACACTAGATTTTAAGTCATTTAAAGTCATATGAGATCTGCTGTTACCAAATAATAAAGTTTCCTCTTTCTCTTTAAGCAACCACCTAAGGGAAACTCACACCATGACTATTGACACTTCCTGGAAAGCAGATCCTGAGTCCAGACACCATAGCCAAATGAACAAAAGGAGAAGTTCAATGGATGCTTTGGAACCCCTCGTTGAGAAATTCTAAAGGACTTTTAAGTTGGACATTTAACTCACCCTGTTCCTTTCCTGGTTCCCTGTCTAAAAATGTACCTAGCTACTCTCGCCTTCACAGGCACTGGCCAAGGATTTTGTTCTAACTATACTTTTGGGGGTCTTTTAGGTAGATCCACTGAGCAGGGGTACCCCAGTTGCCACCTCCTATGTCCCTTTTCAGCATGGAAGAAGTCAGAGCGGTCAGTGCCCCAATTCCCTCTTGGCAATCGGGGTAACCTCCTCAGAGGGTAATGTGATAAGAGTAGGAGTTAAAAATTGGCTAGGCAGTTTAGGATCAAGACTCTCAAAAGGAGCCAGTTTCTTTCTCAGCTGAGAGCTGAAGACTTCCTAGATCTGCCAGTAAACTTATCCTTCTGGTTGCTCTGACCTGTGGACCATGCATCCTTAACTCACTTGTCAGATTTATTAACCAGTAGGTAAAATCCATTAAAATCATGGTACTCAGGACCAGGTATGGCCCCGTATATGGCCCCCCTGAGGCAGAAGATGATGGAGTCTAAGATTAGCCTCCCAGTATACAACTCGAGGAGGGAATGTAAGAGAGGCCCACACTGACTCCATTTTGAGTATAGCCACCATTTTAAGCAATTACTGGAACCTGCCCAATCCAGGGAAAAGGTCGATTGCTCAAAGACAGTTGCTTAAGGCCTCAAGAACAGCTAACTTAAACTTGTTAAAGATAATTGTTGGTATGTGAGGGCAGATGGGCTGACCCAACATTTCCTCATTCCACTTGCAGAATTGTGTCTAAAGATAACTGTTGGTATGTGGGGTGCCGTTGGGCTGACCTAAACATGAGCCGTAAGCCTGTTATTATCCAATAAGGCTAGAAGTTACCCAAACCCCGCTAAAATTCCCCTAGACCCTGTATAAAAGGCCTGTGAGCCAAGTTATCGGGGTCGGAGGCTTTTCCCTCCCACCCCAGCATGCTGGTTTACTTTTTTCCCCCCGAAATAAAGTCTTGGTTTTTCATCCTTCGCTGTGTCTGGTGTGGATTCTCGAACCCTAACAGTGGCTCCTACCTATAATCTCAGCACTTGGGAGATTGAGGCAGGAGACTGCCATGAGTTCAAGACCAGTCTGAGTTACACAGTAAATTCCTGGCCAGCCAGGTACAGTATGAGACTCTGTCTCAAAACAAACAAGTAAGTTCCAATCTTTCCACAACTTGGCCAAAACTTGTCATAGTCTGTTTCTTTTATTATTACAGTAACCTTGGTGAGTGTGATGTCAAATCTCACCATGCTTTTGATTCACATTTCCCTAGTGGCTAATAATGGTGAACATCTTTTTTTATGCATTTTGGCTATTTGCACATCAAAATTAAATGCTTATTCAAAACCTTTGCTCATTTTTAGTTGGTTGATATCTATCTTTTTATTTTTGAGTTATAAGTAATATATATATATATATATATAGTCTAGACACATGCTCCTTAGTAGATAAGTGTTTGCAAATATTTTCTCCCACTCTGTAGGTTATTTATCTACTTTACTAATGGCTTACTGTTTGAAGTACAAGAGGTTTTTCATCTTGATATAGTCAAATTTTTTTTTGGTTTTCCTTTTTTAAGTTGAATACTTGGTGTTATATTTTTTAAACTTTATTCATTTATTTATTTTTTGTGTATGAATGTACTGTCTGCATGTAGGTTTGTGCGCCCGTGTCGTGCGATGCCATGGAGGTCAGAAGAGGGCGTTTGATTCCCCTGGAACTGGAGTTACAGATGGTTCTCAGCCACCATGTGGGTGCTGGGGATTGAACCGGGGTCCTCTGCAAGAGCAGTCAGTGCTCTTAACCGCTAGGCCATCTCTCCAGCCCCTTGCTGTTATTTTTTTTATTTTATTATTTTTGTATGTGTATGGATGTACTGTCTGCATGTAGGTCTGTGCACCCATGTCCTGCAATGCCACGGAGGTCAGAAGAGGGTGTCGGATTCCGCTGGAACTGGAGTTAAAGAAGGTTCTCAGCCACCATATGGGTGCTGGGAATTGAACCGGGGTCCTCTGCAAGAGCAGTCAGCACTCTTAACCACTAGGCCATCTCTCCAGCCCCAGTGTTATATTTTTTAAAATACTTATGAGTGGGGTTGGAGAGATGGCTCAGCTGTTAAGAGCACCGACTGCTCTTACAGAGGACCCAGGTTCGATTCCCAGCATCCACATGGTGGCTAAGAAATGTCTTTAACTCCAGTTCGAGGGGAATCCGACGCCTTCTTCTGATCTCTGTGGCATTGCCTGACATGGGTGCACCAGCCTACAAGCAGACAGTACACTCATACAGATAAAATAAGAAATAAATAAATAAACAAACAAATAAAATACTTATGAGTATTCATATTATCCTCCAAATAGTATAGTTTTACCCTCAACATTTAAGTTTATGCATCATTTTTAGTCAATTTTTGTACATGGTGTGAGGCAGGCTGGGTCATATTCTCTGTATGTGAATATCCAGTTATGCTACCTCCATTTGCTGAAAGGATTATTTGTTCCTCCATTGAATTTTCTTGGCAACAATCAATTTATGATCTGTGTAAAGGTTTGTTGATAGAGTCTCAGCTTTATTGCATTGATCCATGTGTCTATTGCTATGTGGTGCTATACTTTTTAATTACTGTAAGTTTTGATATCAGGAAAGGTGAGTTCTCAAACGTGGTCTCTTTGCCAAGACTGGCTAAGCTGAGTGCCTCTATTATACAGCAGTTTCCTCCAGGGTAAAGCCTTCCATCAACAGGAATGCTTTGAAAAGAGGTAAAACAGACCATCCTGCATGGAAGCTCCTTAAACTCCGAAGTAACCTCCTGAACAGCTTCAGAAAATCCTTAAACTTGACCAGGTTCACTAGGACCCTCCCTCTCCAAAACTGCTGAGAGACACTTCCACACAGCCAAGCTGCCTGGAAGAGATTCAGCTGAGCAACCGGAAAAGGACACCAGCCGATTGAGCTGCCTGAAGATTGCACACTGCACTCCCAGTTTCCCACTTCTGTGAGCCGTCCCCTTGCCAGGATGGACCTTTGGTCTTGCAGCTGTCAGTGAGTCATTTCTGCTCCTGTGCATAACCCCTCACCTATACTCCTGTAAGTAACCTCAATAAAAATCATTGTCAACCAAGGTGGACCTTGCTGGTGTTCTTACTTTGGCCACTTGTTGGCTCGCTAGCATTGTGAGTGGGTGTCTGCTCACGTCTCCCCAGGAAGAGAGTCTCCCCAGGAAGAGTGTCATCAGACACCCTCACACTTCCATTTAAACTTCAGAAACTGGCTGCAGTGTGAACCTGCTGCAGCTTTTTCCAGGGCTGGAGATGGGATTTCTAGTAGATTCAAAAAAACAATTTTTGTCACCATGTATTTAAGGACCATCTGAGACAGAGGTTTATTGAAAGCCTGCATGGCTTTGTCACAGATGATCCTCACGTAGCAACCTGGAAACTAGCATTTGCCTTCTTGTCACCATGAACTTGAGAGCTGTGACACTTCACCTTCTTACATGTCCACAGCAACCTGCCTCCTTCGCAACTTTTGCCAAACCCACCTTTCTATAGCAAGGACAGTGGACCCTTCTCATTGTGCTCTCATATGACGACACCCAGTACTTCAGAGCCTGCAGAAATCGAACAACAGCTTCAGAGCTGCATGACCAAGTATTGACCTCTGCTCAAGCCATCCCTGAGGTCCATTTTGGCCTTGTATGTCTGTATGTGTATGGGGGTATGTACACATGTCTTCATGTGTGTGTAGCAGCACCTGTGAGGAAGTGTATGTGCATGTATGTACATGTGGAGACCTCAACTGTTCTTCCTCGGGTGCCTTCCATCTTTTGTTCAGAAAGGGTCTTTCACTAGCCTGGAATTCACCAGAGGGGCTAGGCTGGCTGGCAGGCCAGTAAGCCCTAGGGATCCACCTGTCTCTTCTTCCCCAGCACCATAATTAGGATCATGTGTCACTGGGCCTGGTTCTTTTAACATGGGGTCTGGGGATCCAACTTAGGTGTTCGTGTTTGCAAGGTTAGCACTTTTATGACTGAGCTATGGCCCCAGCCCCACACTGGCCTTTTTAACTTTGCCAGAAGATAATTGTTGGCTGTACGAATGAAGGTCATTCATTCACACTTTCTCATTTCATTCTTCCTTTAGGGGACATTTGTAAAAATCATGACTGTTCCCTTTTCACATAGGAAGTCTAAAGCCTCTTCTTTGCCATATAAGGAGATATCAATGAATACCGTGAAGATTTTCACATCAACTTCCGTGTCTGCATAAGGAGACAGCTCCAATTGGACTACGACCCAGAGAGGACAGCTGTGCACCATTGCTGCTGACCCTGCAAACTGTCACTGTGCTCTTCCTAAAGACAGATATGGCTGCACCACTACCATAGTAAGACTGTTCTAGGATTTACCCTGTTGCTCTCGGAGGAAACCCAATGTTTTTAACACTATTTGGGGCCCACAGGATTTGGTCTTCCTCTGACATCCACCTCACTAGTCTCCTGCCTGCACCCCCTCCCCCATCCCATGTCCAGGCAGCCCAAACTCTGTGTTTTGTACCATGCATTTTCTCCCTCAAAAATATGCACCATCATCTCCATGGGGAAATTTTACTCCTTCATCAGGACTTGTTTTCTTTGGCAGAGCATTCCTAGTGCTCGGATGCCAGAAGGTGAGGCTTCTAGCTTTCTGTCCCCTGTGATCACATCTACCATGCCAAATGGTTCATAGGTCACCTCCCTAAATAGACTGTGAACCTTCTAAAAGCAGGCTCTAGAAGCATCTGAAGAGAATAAAGGCTGTAAGGGCCAGATAAAGGTTTAGACAACATGGTACCACTGTGGCGATCCAGAATGATTGAAGATGACAACCAGTACATCTCTGGGAACCGTGAATAAGTAATAAATGTGACTGTTATGTAACTCATTATATGACCAGTGTGCTTCTATATAAGTGTCCTTAGGAGCAATGATATGTGCCTTCACCCAGAGTGAATAAAGTTATGTTGCATCTCCCTGTGGCTTCCAAATCTCCTTTAATTTCCTGGCCCCTCACCCCTCTATCCCTGGCCTCAGAGTTCAGCCCCATCAGCATCTTTCTCTAGTTCCCAAATTCTTCCTTTTCTCATCACCCCCCCCACCCCCCGCCCCAGGTCTTCGGTTCCCTCTTTTCATTAGATGCACTCTAAAATGGCAGGCTAGAATTCATTGCTAACTGTCCTTCCTAGCCCTCTTAAGCAGGAGAACTATCACATTTCAGGCTGGGTGCCTGGTTACTCAACTAGAAATTCATTCCAACCTCCTTTTCCGCTAGGATGGAAGCAGAAGGCATAGAATTTTGTTTCTCTCTCTCTCTCTCTCTCTCTCTCTCTCTCTCTCTCTCTCTCTCTCTTCTTTCTTTCTCTTTTTGTTCTACCTATATTTGTTCTCCCAATATCATTTCTTAACACAAGATTTTAATGCCAAAATTAGTTGACTCATTAATTGATCCCCCAACCAGCCTGACTCTGAATGGTGATATGCTCTGAGACCTTAATGGCCTCTCCATTTAAGAATTTAATAAGATCACATTCAGTATATCCAAGTGGAACTTCTGGACTTCCCTCTAAATGTGCTGCTATAAAAACCTTTCCATCCCATTTAACTGCAACCTGGTTCCTCCTGTCCCTCAGGCCAGATGCCCACAGCTATTCTAGTCTCCTCTCTTTTTTTTTTAATTTATTTTTTTATGTGTATGAATGTACTGTCTGCATGCAGGTTTGTGCGCCCGTGTTGTGCAAAGCTGCAGAGGTCAGAAGAGGGTGTAGGATTCCCCTGGAACTGGAGTCAAAGATGGTTCTCAGCCACCATGTGGGTGCTGGGGATCGAACCTGGGTCCTCTGCAAGAGCAGTTGGTGCTCTTAACCGCTAGGCCATCTCTCCAGCCCCCTAGTCTCCTCTCTTCCTCTCCCACTAGGCCTTCCTCCATCAGTAAATCGTGTTGGCTCACCCTTCCAAACATATCCTCAGTCTGACTGCTTGGAATCAACTCCATTACTTTAACCTGGTGGAAGTGACCAAACCCTCTGTATGAACTGATAGTCTCTTTTTTTTTTTTTTTTTTTTTAACA
>VZQC01006507.1:2451196-2472669 GCA_009823505.1 Rhizomys pruinosus
GCCTCATCCCTGCCCCCAGAGGTACTGGCATCGTCTCTGCTCCTGTGCCCAAGAAGTTGCTGATGATGGCTGGTATTGATGACTGCTACACATCAGCCAGGGGCTGCACTGCCACCCTGGGCAATTTCGCCAAGGCCACCTTTGATGCCATCTCTAAGACCTACAGCTACCTGACTCCAGACCTTTGGAAAGAACTGATAGTCTCTTAACCGACAACTCCCCCCACCCTCCACCCCAGTTCCGTGGTTGCCCGCTACAGTCTATTCACAGGGAAGCCAGAGTCATTCCCTGTAAGCACAGCCTGGCACCCATTGTCCACAGTCCACCAAGAGCTTCTTATGTCCAGGCTCTCTGGTTTCCTGTTTCCTTTCTTCCCTGCAGCAGCCCTCTCTTGGACTCCTTCTGTGTATGATATACACCACACATGGTGTATTCCTCCAGCAGGTCAGGTGTCAGGCTGGCCCAGGACCATTGAACTGGCTGTTTCCTCTCCTTGAGTCCTCAACTCCCTCTTGCTTCCTTCCGGTTCTCCTTTCATTAGCTCCTCCTAATGCAGTTCACCTGGCGCCTATATTTGACTTTCACCTGCCGTCTCTGACTTCCCAGCACCTGGTTAACTTTTCTTCTTGCATATTTTTACCATCTAGTAAGATGGATTTTTAATTTTTTTTGCAGGGTCTCCCCTTAGTCCCAACTGGCCTGGAGCTCACTCTGTAGACCAGGCTGGCCTTGAACTCACAGAGATCCGCCTGCCTCTGCCTCCCAAGTGCTGGGATTCAAGGCCTGCGCCTGGATTTAAGCTGTATATTTATTGGCACATTGCTACATTGTATCTCCTACCAGCCCACACCCTATCCCTAGCCAAATTTTAAGAGGAAAGTAACATGACCTGCCTTTGCCCTTTGTGGTATGTCTGGTATTTGAATGCAGAGGGTAGGACAGCCCTGTTCTTGTGTCATAATTCTCTACTTCCTAGGCTGCCAAGCCACTGAGGCCTCAACATAGCAGGGGGAAAAAAATCTCCTGCCTGTATGAGTCACTACCATTGACTGGGTCTCTATTTAAACAGCCAGAGAAAAGCCATTTATATGCATCCCCACCCCAAGCCTGATAACTAAAGGGAAGAGAGACTTTCCAGGAAACAGAAAATTAAACCTCCCTGTTTCTTGCAGGTTTGATCTCACCTTTGCTATAGCCAGCACTGGTGACTCACATAGCGACAAAATAAAAATAAACATTATTTATAGCTAATCTTGCTAATGGTTTCCCAGAGTCTTCCCACCCACTTCTGTCCCCTTACCAGAGCCTCCCATCTCTTGTTTAAGCAAACCAGCTATAGGGTGGCTTAAAAATGAAAACTAGGCAAGATGAGGGGTTGTTTTTCCATAATATTTGTAATCAGAGAAAAGAGTTAGGTCATAAGTATATGAGGTAATTTTGTTGTGTGCTGAATGGCTCGATTTGTAGGTTTGGTAAAAGGCAAAAGATTCATTTGACCTAAGATAAACCCGCAGGCACAGCAGTTTAGACTATGGGTGGCCGAAACAATGGACACTTATTCCTTGAAGTTTCAGAGACTGAAGGCATAAAATCAAGTTGTTTGCTATTTGGTTTCCCAATCAGGAACTCTCTTTGTGGCTTACTGTAGCTTTCTTAATTTTCTTACTGTGCAATCTTGTGGTAAGAAGAGGGAAGAGAGAGTTCTGTCTTTTTTTTTATGAATGAGGATATTAATCCCATCATGAGGAGCCCATCTTTGGGACCTTCTCTAACCAAATTATCTTCGAAGTGCCTCATCTCCAAAATACCATCTGATTTGGGGTGGTTCATGATCCAGTCTATAGTGGTGACAGCTAAAAGCAAGTTGAAGATAAAGTGACCAATCCCTCCTTCTATGTATACAAAGATACCAAGGAGCCACAAGGTTCCAGAATATATGTGTGTGTGTGTGTGTGTGTGTGTGTGTGTGTGTAGAGAACAACCTCGGGTGGTAATCCTCACTGTCCACCTTGTTTCAGATAGAGGCATCTGTTTTATTTTAGCTGTGACTGCCAGACTAGCTGGCCCTAAGGATTCTTCTGTCTCTACTTCCCAACTCTTGGTAGGAGTTTGGGTTTACAGACACTTTACNCACCACACACACCAACACACACACACACCACTGTTAGTTTTGCAAACACACACACACACAAGCGCAGCACACACATACGCACACACGCCACGCATGCCCACACACACACAGACTTGCAGTTCAGTCTTTTGGGGTGGGGACTGTATACATAAGGACTTGTGGGATTATACTATTACCATTTTCATTAAATGAAAGAAAATTTCAGAAGATTAAGTGGCCAAAGGTTGCACAGTTATTATACAGTAAGACGGTGAGTCTTGCTGGTCGATTCCAGGCTTGTTGGGTTGTTGCTTTAGAAACCGAGAAAGCTCAGTGAGCTCCTGGGCCTTCCAGTGTGGGGAGGGAGGCGCTCAGGGCGAGTGTAGTAGGAACCACGTGTGCTTCATTTCAGGATAAAGGACGTAATTGGAGACCCATCCTGCTTTTTTCAGAAGACATTTCCAGATCTGGTCATACACGTCTATAAGAGTCTACGGCACACAGAGTACAGAAAGCATTTTCCTCAGACTAACCAGGCCTCATGGTGATCCAGTAGCAGGAGAGGTGGACCCTGGTGCTGACTGAGTCTTGCAAGCTCAAGGAACCATTTTTTAATCTGTGTAATTCTTGACAAGTTACAACTTTCTGGGATTTTTAAGTAGCCTGGTTGTTTTGAGGGATGAGTAGTATACCCAAACTATACTGCTCCGTTTTAGTGGCCGGACCTGGGAGGGCTTTCTGGCAAGATTCCTCCTGTTGTTGGTTCAAACTTTATTTTTTATTATTGTATCTCTGTGGGTATGTGTGGGGATACATATATGCCACAGTGCACATGTACAGATGTATATTGTACTCGCACACTTGTGGGGGTCAAGGAAGCTTTGTGGGAGTTGGTTCCGCCTTCGACCGTTAAATGAATTCTGGGGATCAAACTAACATGTTCAGGCTTGCACGTGGCTTTACCCATGGAGTCATGTCACCAGCCTGATTCCTATGATTAATTTCACCCAAGGAATGAGTACCAAGACCCCCAAGTCTGTTTTTTTCTTATAATTACCTCATTCAATTCTCCTGGTGATCTTGAAAACAGAATTTATTATCTCTAGTTAAGAACTGAAGGCCCAGAGAGTTTGAGTGACATGCCCAAGATCATACAAATCTGTACAGAGCACTGCTTAAATGGATGTGGTGTTCTCCTCACATGGGCACTTTTAAAAATTTAACCAGCGGGGCTGAGATGGCTCAGGCAGTTAAGACGCACTGACTGCTCTTGCAGAGGTCCCGTGTTCGTTTCCCTTTCCCAGCACCCTATGCGGCTAAGACCGCTTTAAGCCTGGGTGTGGGTGGCACACGCCTTTAATGCCAGCACTCAAGAGCAGAGGCAAGGCAGATCTTGTGAGTTCATGGCCAGCCTGTCTACATAGAGAGATTCCAGGATAGCTGGGAGTAAAAAGGGAGACCCTGTCTCAAAAAAAAAAAAAAAAAAAAAAAAAAAAGAACAAAAAAAAAAAATGAATCAGCCAGTTTGCAAGTTAAGGAACTTTCTGGATGAAACCCAAAAGAAATGTGCCAAAACATGCCTAGGGGTTTCCGAGAGGCTTGTTTATTCATTCAGTATTTGTTGGTCATTAGTATAAGTCTAGATGCTAGCTGCATGAATTCCATTCCTTCCAGAAACACCTGCACTGGTTCCTCATGGCCTCGAGGCAACAGTTCTCACTTGGGGTTGTTTGGCTGTGTCACAGCTTGGGGAACTACTGGTATTAGGTGTGCAGAAACCAGGGACGATGCTAAATGCATTCTGTGATGCATGAAGCTCCGGGGTCCTCCTCCAGCTCCCTGTCACACAGAGAGACCTTACTTAGCTCATGCTTCCCTCCATCTTGTACTTTTGTTTCCCTCTCCTGTAATCAAAGCTACTTAGGGCCAATGACTATCAGAATTTGTATCTTCACTGCTTAGTAAAAATGATGGCCTTATGGAAATCCTTGATAAATCTTCGTTGGCTAATCAATGAGCCATCTTTGTGCATGAATAATTATAATAGATTTTATGATACTTTAGAATTTACCAATTACAACTAAACTCTAGTATTTTTCTAAGATGACATTTTGGGGTTGTGTTTGTTTTTATTTTGGGAGACAATAGTCCTCACTATGTACCCTGGCTGGCCTGGAAGCTTATACTATATAACCGGGCTGGCCCTGATCTCACAGAGGTCTTGCATCAGATTGCTTCCCAAGTGCTAGGGATGAAGGTGTGCTTGACCTCACAATTTTGTTTCTGAAACACTCCTTTAGGGTAAGACCCTGATGTTTATTTTGATGACAAGGAAGCTAGAATAGAAATATTTTGATTTACTTCAGGCTTACAGCTAGGAAGTCTTAATTTGGACATGTTATCTGGTATGACATCTGATGTTCTTTCTACCTGTCATTGTGGTGGTTAAGATGGGGCTTTGGAATGGGAATTAAATGGTGTCTTAGGTTCCTTCCAAAATGGAAGTGTCTGGCCATGGGAAACTAGGTATCAGTAAAAGGAATTCAGATATGCTGGGTGAAACAAGCCGAAGACTTAAAAAATATCTTATTAGCAGAGAAATGGTTTTAGGTTTTAAAATTCAGCTTTGTTCAATCAAAGTATTGTCCATAGTAGTGAAACACATGAATAAAATTGTGAGATTAGTTGATGACACTGTACTGATTTCTTTGAGTGGGCAGTTTTGCTTTAGTGACTTTTTGATGTCTATAATAGAACACACTAAATAAGTTCTGTAGGAAATTAAAATTCGTGGGGAGACATGAAACAAATATCGTATTCACCCAAATAGGAACCAAAGACAGACCAAGGAAAGGCAAGCAATAAAGTCCACCAATGAGTTTAGTGGGGTTACTGAAGGGATTACAGGAATAACCTGACTATAGATATCTGCATCATCAAGAGCCTGCCCCAGTAGGACATCTCAGGGACAGCAGGAGACAGACCAAGGAAAGGCAGCAATAAAGTCCAACCAATGAGTTTAGGGGGTTACTTACAGGGAATTAACAGGAATAAGACAATACCTATAACAAGCTGCATCATCAAAGCCTGCCCCATAGTACAGCTCATTACATCAGTGAACCCAGAGCTCACTGCAGGACCTGCAGGACACTCAGATGGTTAGAGAGTGCCTCTTGTAGGCAGCTTGGTTGCTCCAAGAGTGTCCTCACCAGTGCTTAGGGCCTCTTTAGGCTTGGGGAGAGCTTGGCCTAGTGAACCTAGTCAATTTCAAGGACTTCCTAAAGCGAGTGTTACTTACTACTTCCTGAGCTTAGCAGCTTCCTGGAGGATGGAATGTTTTATCTCCCCCTAAAACATCCTGCCCTTCACCCAGTTTCCCTAAAAGATGGAAGGGTTTGCCTTTCAGGAAATTGCTACCCAACAACAAGCAAACCCAGACGGTGTTTTACGGAAGGATATCTCATTTTTTAAAAATGTGGAAAGGGGGGGCTGGAGAGATGGCCTAGACAGTTAAGGGATCACCAACCGCTCCTTACAAAGACCCGGGTTCAATCCCCAAACCCCACATGGCGGCCAAGAACCATCTAAAACTCCAAGTTCAGAGAACTCCAGTTCCAGGGAATTCGACACGCTCTTTCAGATCTCTGAGGCTTGCATGAACCGGGTGCACAAACTTGCATGCAGACAGTACAGTTATACACATACAAAAATAAAAAAAAATTATTGGTTTTGTTTTTGTTTTTAAGAAGTGTGGAAAGATGGGCTGGGAGATAGCTCAGGGGGCAAAAGTGCCCTGTTGTGTAAGTACAAGGACCTGAGTTTAGACCCAGAGAACAAATAAATGCTGATGTGTGGTAAAAGGTGGTCCTGTAAACCCAAGAACACCAAAAGCTGGATGTGTACTCTACAGTCTATTCACAGGGAAGCCAGAGTCATTCCCTGTAAGCACAGCCTGGCACCCATTGTCCACAGTCCACCAAGAGCTTCTTATGTCCAGGCTCACTGGTTTCTTGTTTCCTTTCTTCCCTGCAGCAGCCCTCTCTTGGACTCCTTCTGTGTATGATACACCACACATGGTGTATTCCTCCAGCAGGTCAGGTGTCAGGCTGGCCCAGGACCATTGAACTGGCTGTTTCCTCTCCTGGAGTCCTCAAACCTCTCTTGCTTCGTCCGGTTCTCCTTTCATTAGCTCCTCCTAATGCAGTTCACCTGGCGCCCATATTTGACTTTCACCTGCTGTCTCTGACTACCCAGCACCTGGTTAACTTTTCTTCTTGCATATTTTTACCATCTAGTAAGATGGATTTTTAATTTTTTTTTTGCAGGGTCTCCCCTTAGTCCCAACTGGCCTGGAGCTCATTCTGTAGACCAGGCTGGCCTTGAACTCACAGAGATCCGCCTGCCTCTGCCTCCCAAATGCTGGGATTAAAGGCCTGCGCCTGGATTTAAACTGTATATTTATTGGCACATTGCTACATTGTATCTCCTACCAGCCCACCCTAACCCTATCCCTAGCCAGATTTTAAGAGGAAAGTAACATGACCTGCCTTTGCCCTTTGTGGTATGTCTGGTATTTGAATGCAGAGGGTAGGACAGCCCTGTTCTCCTGTCATGATTCTCTACTTCCTAGGCTGCCAAGCCACTGAGGCCTCAACATAGCAGGGAAAAAAAAAAATCTCCTGCCTGTATGAGTCACTACCATTGACTGGGTCTCTATTTATACAGCCAGAGAAAACCCATTTATTTGCATCCCCACCCCAAGCCTGATAACTAAAGGGAAGAGAGACTTTCCAGGAAACAGAAAATTAAACCTCCCTGTTTCTTGCAGGTTTGATCTCACCTTTGCTATAGCTTTCAAATTACCTTGAGAGTCTCAGGTTAGATTTTAAAAGCCAGCACTGGTGACTCACATAGCGACAAAAATAAAAATAAACATTATTTATAACTAATCTTGCTAATGGTTTCCCAGAGTCTTCCCATCCACTTCTATCCCCTTACCAGAGCCTCCCATCTCTTGTTTAAGCAAACTGGCTATAGGGTGGCTTAAAAATGAAAACTAGGCGAGATGAGGGGGTGTACCTTAATCGTTTCCTTTTTCCATAATATTTGTAATCAGAGAAAAGAGGAAGGTCATAAGTATATGAGGTGATTTTGTTGTGTACTGAATGGCTCGATTTGTAGGTTTGGTAAAAGGCAAAAGATTCATTTGACCTAAGATAAACCAGCAGGCACAGCAGTTTAGACTATGGGTGGCTGAAACAATGGACACTTATTCCTTGAAGTTTCAGAGACTGAAGGCATAAAATCGAGTTGTTTGCTATTTGGTTTCCCAATCAGGAACTCTCTTTGTAGCTTACTGTAGCTTTCTTAATTTTCTTACTGTGCAATCTTGTGGTAAGAAGAGGGAAGAGAGAATTCTGTCTTTTTTTTTTATGAATGAGGTTATTAATCCCATCATGAGGAGACCATCTTTGGGACCTTCTCTAACCAAATTATCTTCGAAATGCCTCATCTCCAAAATACCATCTGATTTGGGGTGGTTCATGATCCAGTCTATAGTGGTGACAGCTAAAAGCAAGTTGAAGATAAAGTGACCAATCCCTCCTTCTATGTATACAAGAACACCAAGGAGCCACAAGGTTCCAGAATATGTGTGTGTGTGTGTGTGTGTGTGTGTGTGTGTGTGTGTGTGTGTGTGTAGAGAACAACCTCGGGTGGTAATCCTCACTGTCCACCTTGTTTCAGATAGAGGCATCTGTTTTATTTTAGCTGTGACTGCCAGACTAGCTGGCCCTAAGGATTCTTCTGTCTCTACTTCCCAACTCTTGGTAGGAGTTTGGGTTTACAGACACTTTACCACACATCCAGCTTTTATGTGCTCTTGGGTTTACAGACACTTTTACCACACATCCAGCTTTTATGTGTTCTTGGGATTAGAACTCAGGTCCTTGTGCTTACACAACAGGCACTTTTGCCCACTGAGCTATCCTCTCAGCCCATCCTTTCCACTTTTTTAAAAAACGAGATATCCTTCCGTAAAACACCGTCTGGGTTTGCTTGTTGTTGGGTAGCAATTTCCTGAAAGGCAAACCCTTCCATCTTTTAGGGAAACTGGGTGAAGGGCAGGATGTTTTAGGGGGAGATAAAACATTCCATCCTCCAGGAAGCTGCTAAGCTCAGGAAGTAACAATAGCTTCAGGAAGTCCTTGAAATTGACTAGGTTCACTAGGCCAATCTCTCCCCAAGCCTAAATAGGCCCTAAGCACTGGTGAGGACACTCTTGGAGCAACCAAGCTGCCTACAAGAGGCACTCTCTAACCATCTGAGTGTCCTGCAGGTCCTGCAGTGAGCTCTGGGTTCCTGCTGTCCTGAGCTGTCCTACTGGGGCAGGCTTTGCTGATGCAGCTGTCTATAGGTCATGTCTATTCCTGTAATCCCTGTAAGTAACCCCAGTAAACTCATTGGTTGGACTTTATTGCTGCCTTTCCTTGGTCTGTCTCCTGCTGTCCTGAGCTGTCCTACTGGGGCAGGCTTTGCTGATGCAGCTATCTATAGGTCATGTCTATTCCTGTAATCCCTGTCAGTAACCCCAATAAACTCATTGGTTGGACTTTATTGCTGCCTTTCCTTGGTCTGTCTTTGGTTCCCTATTTGGGGTGAATAGATATTTGTTCATGTCTCCCCAAGAATAATTTCCTACAGAACTTATTTAGTGTGTTCTATTATAGACATCACAAGTCACTAAAGCACAAATGCCACTCAAAGAAAATCAGACTTCATAAAATAATTCAAAATTTTATTCAATGTGTTTAACACATGGACAATATTTTGATTGACAAAGCTCAATTTTAAAACCTAAAACCATTTCTCTGCTAATAAGATATTTTTTAAGTCTTCGGCTTGTTTCACCCAGCATATCTGAATTCCTTTTACTGATACCTAGTTTCCCATGGCCAGACACTTCCATTTTGGAAGGAACCTAAGACACCATTTAATTCCCATTCCAAAGCCCCATCTTAACCACCACAATGACAGGTAGAAAGAACATCAGCTGTCATACCAGATAACATGTCCAAATTAAGACTTCCTAGCTGTAAGCCTGAAGTAAATCAAAATATTTCTATTCTAGTTTCCTTGTTATCAAAATAAACATCAGGGTCTTACCCTAAAGGAGTGTTTCAGAAACAAAATTGTGAGGTCAAGCACACCTTTAATCCTAGCACTTGGGAAGCAGAGGCAAGACCTCTGTGAGATCAAGGCCAGCCTGGTTTATATAGTAAGCTCCAGGCCAGCCAGGGTTACATAGTGAGACTATTGTCTCCAAAAAATAAAAACAAACACCAACCTCCAAAAATGATATTGAAAAATACAGAGTTGTAATTGGTAAATTCTAAAGTATCATAAAATCTATTATAATTATTAATGCACAAAGATGGCTCATTGATTAGCCAATGAAGATTTATCAAGGATTTCCATAAGGCCATCATTTTTACTAAGCAGTGAAGATACAAATTCTGATAGTCATTGGCCCTAAGTAGCTTTGATTACAGGAGAGGGAAACAAAAGTACAAGATGGAGGAAAGCATGAGCTAAGTAAGGTCTCTCTGTGTGACAGGGAGCTGGAGGAGGACCCCGGAGCTTCATGCATCACAGAATGCATTTAGCATCGTCCCTGGTTTCCGCACACCTAATACCAGTAGTTCCCCAAGCTGTGACACAGCCAAACAACCCCAAGTGAGAACTGTTGCCTCGAGGCCATGAGGAACCAGTGCAGGTGTTTCTGGAAGGAATGGAACTCATGCAGCTAGCATCTAGACTTATACTAATGACCAACAAATACTGAATGAATAAACAAGCCTCTCGGAAATCCCTAGGCATGTTTTGGCACATTTCTTTTGGGTTTCATCCAGAAAAGTCCTGAACTTGTAACTGCTGATTAATTTTTTTNCACCACACACAACCAACACACACACACCACACACTTTTTTTGTTAGTTTTAGAAACACACACACACACAGCGCATGCCACACAACTACCACACACGCCACGCATAGACCCACAACACACAGACTTGCAGCAGTCGTTTTGGCGGGTGGGGACTGTCATACATACAGGACTTGTTGGGATTATCTTTAATTCTTCATGAAAAGAAAAAAAATTTCAAGAAGATTTAAGTGCGCCAAAGGTAAGGCTGCACAGTTATATACAGTAAGACGGTGCGTCTTGCTGGTCGCTTCCAGGGCTTGTTGGGTTGTTTGCTTTAGAAACCGAAGACACAGCTCAAGTGAGCTCCTGGGCCTTCCAGTGATGGGGAGGAGGCGTCAGGGCGAGGGTGTATTGTAGGGAACCACGTGTGCTTCATTTCAGGATAAAGGAGTAATTGGAGACCCATCCTGCTTTTTTCAGAAGACATTTCCAGATCTGGTCATACACGTCTATAAGAGTCTACGGCACACAGAGTACAGAAAGCATTTTCCTCAGACTAACCAGGCCTCATGGTGATCCAGTAGCAGGAGAGGTGGACCCTGGTGCTGACTGAGTCTTGCAAGCTCAAGGAACCATTTTTTAATCTGTGTAATTCTTGACAAGTTACAACTTTCTGGGATTTTTAAGTAGCCTGGTTGTTTTGAGGGATGAGTAGTATACCCAAACCATACTGCTCCGTTTTAGTGGCCGGACCTGGGAGGGCTTTCTGACAAGATTCCTCCTGTTGTTGTTCAAACTTTATTTTTTAGTTATTGATCTCTGTGGGTAGTGTGGGGATACCATATATGCATCAGTGCCATGTGCACAGTGTAATGTACTCGCACACTTGTGGGTCAGAGGTAAGGAACGCTTATGTGAGGATTGGTTCTCCCTTCGGACCTTTAATGAAATTCTGGGGATCAAACTAAACATGTTCAGGCTTGCCACGTGGTCTTTACCCATGGAGTTCATGTCACCAGCCTGATTCCTATGATTAATTTCACCCAAAGGAATTGAGTCCAAGACACCCAAGTCTGTTGTTTTTCATTATAATTACCTCATTCAATTCTCCTGGTGATCTTGAAAACAGAATTTATTATCTAGTTAAGAATCTGAGGCCCAGAGAGTTTGTAGTGACATGCCCAAGATATACAATCTGCTACCAGAGCACTGTCTTAAATGGATGTGGTGTTCTCCTCACAGGCGCCACTTCTTACAAAATTTAAAACTCGCTGGGCTGAGAGATGGCTCAGGCAGTTAAGACGCACTGACTGCTCTTGCAGAGGTCCCGTGTCGTTTCCCGTTCCCAGCACCCTATGGCGGCTTAAGACCGTCTTTAAGCCTGGGTGTGGCGGGCACACCCTTTAATGCCAGCACTCAGAGATGCAGAGGGCAAGGCCAGATCTTGTGAGTTCATGGCCAGCTCTGTCTACATAGTGAGATCCAGGATAGCTGAGAATAAAGGGGACCCTGTCTCAAAAAACAAAAAAAAAAAAAAAAAAAAAGAACAAAAAAGGCTTCCATTGTCTACAACTCTTTCACCATAACTGTTCCAAGTTCCACAGCAACAAACTTTAGACACTCAATGATTTTTCTAACCCAAAGTTCCAAATGGTTCCACAATCCTCCCCCAAAACACCAAGGTCAGGTCTGTCACAGAAATAGCCCACTTTCTGGTACCAATTTCTGTTGTAGTTTCAATTGCTGTGACAAAACACTCTGACCAATTCTAACTTGGGGAGGAAAGGGTTTATTCAGCTCACATCTCTAGGGTCACAGTTCATCACTTAGGGAGCCCAAGGCAGGAACTCAGGGTAGGAACCTGGAGGCAGGAGCTGAAGCACTGGCCATGGAGGAATGCTGCTTACTGGCTTGTTCCTCATTTATTTTTTATTTAATTTAATTAATTTTTTTGGTATTTTTGAGACAGGGTCTCTCTTTAGTCTCAGCTATCCTGGAATTCTCTATGTAGACCAGGCTGGCCATGAACTCACAGAGATCTGCCTGCCTCTGCCTCCTGAGTGCTGGGATTAAAGGCGTGTGCCACCACGCCCAGCTTAAAGACGGTTCTTAGCAGCCATGTGGGTGCTGGGAAACGAACCCGGGACCTCTGCAAGAGCAGTCAGTGCTCTTAACTGCTGAGCCATCTCTCCAGCCCCGCTGATTAAATTTTTAAAATGCCCATGTGAGGAGTGAGAACACCACATCCATTTAAGCAGTGCTCTGTACAGATTTGTATGATCTTGGGCATGTCACTCAAACTCTCTGGGCCTTCAGTTCTTAACGAGAGATAATAAATTCTGTTTTCAAGATCACCGGGAGAATTGAATGAGGTAATTATAAAAAAAAAAAACAGACTTAGGGGTCTTGGTACTCATTCCTTGGGTGAAATTAATCATAGGAATCAGGCTGGTGACATGACTCCGCGGGTAAAGCCACTTGCAAGCCTGAACATGTTAGTTCGATCCCCAGAATTCATGTAAAGGTCGAAGGAGAGAACCAACTCCACAAAGCTTTCCTCTGACCCCCACAAGTGTGCTGGGACATACACATACTGTGCACAGGTGCACTGTGGCATATATGTATCCCCCACACATACCCACAGAGATACAATAATAAAAAATAAAGTTTGAAAAACAACAGGAGGAATCTTGTCAGAAAGCCCTCCCAGGTCCGGCCACTAAAACGGAGCAGTATGGTTTGGGTATACTACTCATCCCTCAAAACAACCAGGCTACTTAAAAATCCCAGAAAGTTATAACTTGCCAAGAATTACACAGATTAAAAAATGGTTCCTTGAGCTTGCAAGACTCAGTCAGCACCAGGGCCCACCTCTCCTGCTACTGGATCACCATGAGGCCTGGTTAGTCTGAGGAAAATGCTTTCTGTACTCTGTGTGCCGTAGACTCTTATAGACGTGGATGACCAGATCTGGAAATGTCTTCTGAAAAAAGCAGGATGGGTCTCCAATTACATCCTTTATCCTGAAATGAAGCACACGTGGTTCCTACTACACTCGCCCTGAGCACCTCCCTCCCCACAGTGGAAGGCCCAGGAGCTCACTGAGCTTTCTCGGTTTCTAAAGCAACAACTAAACAAGCCTGGAATCTGACCAGCAAGACTCACCATCTTACTGTGTAATAACTGTGCAACTTTTGGCCACTTAATCTTTCTGAACTTTATTTTTTCTTTCATGAAAATGGTAATAATATAATCCCACAAGTCCTTATGTATATAGTCCCCACCCCAAAAGACTGAACTGCAAGTCTGTGTGTGTGTGCGCGTGTGCGTGTGTGTGTGTGTGTTTGCAACTAACAGTGTGTGTGTGTGTGTGTGTGTGTTTGCAACTAACAGTTTGGCATCAAAAAATGATTTAACTAACAGAGTTGTAGGTTGGTTGCACCCGAGTTGTGCAATGCCGTGGAGGTCAGAAGAAGGTGTCAGATTCCCCTGGAACTGGAGTTAAAGACGGTTCTTATCCACCATGTGGGTGCTGAGAATCAAACCCGGGTCTTCTGCAAGAGCAGTCAGCACTCTTAACCCCTGAGCCATCTCTCCAGCCCCATGTTCCTGTTTTATAAATCTGCATTTGCATTTCACAGAGCCCCTGGCATCTGCAGGTTCATGGTTCATACAAGAAGCAACTAGCTTCTGATCAATGGGACCCAGAAAAACTCAAAAGGAAGCCATGCTAGGCCCCTATGTAATTAGTGACAAAGTCCCAGTAGGATCCCTTTTCTAAACAGAAAATAATTGCTTTTCTTTATCAAAATAAATTTTCTTCTTCCCATACAGATGGACTTAGAATTGGATTTTTCCAACTGTTCCCATTCCATATATGACTCAGAAGAATGACAACAACACTCACGGCTTGTTTTTTTCCTCATCAATGTGTTCTCCTATATTCCGGATGAACTTCAGTAGATCANTTGAGACAGGGTCTCCCTTTAGTCTCAGCTATCCTGGAACTCTCTATGTAGACC
Organism: Rhizomys pruinosus; assembly: GCA_009823505.1. Lineage (NCBI taxonomy): Eukaryota > Metazoa > Chordata > Mammalia > Rodentia > Spalacidae > Rhizomys > Rhizomys pruinosus. The sequence continues at coordinate 2,465,255 of VZQC01006507.1, forward strand.
AGGCTGGCCATGAACTCACATAGATCTGCCTGCCTCTGCCTCCTGAGTGCTGGCATTAAAGGCGTGTGCCACCACACCCAGCTTAAAGACGGTTCTTAGCCGCCATATGGGTGCTGGGAAACGAACCCGGGACCTCTGCAAGAGCAGTCAGTGCTCTTAACTGCTGAGCCATCTCTCCAGCCCCGCTGGTTAAATTTTTAAAAGTGCCCATGTGAGGAGAACACCACATCCATTTAAGCAGTGCTCTGTACAGATTTGTATGATCTTGGGCATGTCACTCAAACTCTCTGGGCCTTCAGTTCTTAACTAGAGATAATAAATTCTGTTTTCAAGATCACCAGGAGAATTGAATGAGGTAATTATAAGAAAAAAACAGACTTGGGGGTCTTGGTACTCATTCCTTGGGTGAAATTAATCATAGGAATCAGGCTGGTGACATGACTCCATGGGTAAAGCCACGTGCAAGCCTGAACATGTTAGTTTGATCCCCAGAATTCATGTAAAGGTCGAAGGAGAGAACCAACTCCACAAAGCTTTCCTCTGACCCCCACAAGTGTGCTGGGACATATACATACTGTGCACAGGCACTGTGGCATATATGTATCCCCACACATACCCACAGAGATACAATAATAAAAAATAAAGTTTGAAAAACAACAGGAGGAATCTTGCCAGAAAGCCCTCCCAGGTCCGGCCACTAAAACGGAGCAGTATAGTTTGGGTATACTACTCATCCCTCAAAACAACCAGGCTACTTAAAAATCCCAGAAAGTTGTAACTTGTCAAGAATTACACAGATTAAAAAATGGTTCCTTGAGCTTGCAAGACTCAGTCAGCACCAGGGTCCACCTCTCCTGCTACTGGATCACCATGAGGCCTGGTTAGTCTGAGGAAAATGCTTTCTGTACTCTGTGTGCCGTAGACTCTTATAGACGTGTATGACCAGATCTGGAAATGTCTTCTGAAAAAAGCAGGATGGGTCTCCAATTACGTCCTTTATCCTGAAATGAAGCACACGTGGTTCCTACTACACTCGCCCTGAGCGCCTCCCTCCCCACACTGGAAGGCCCAGGAGCTCACTGAGCTTTCTCGGTTTCTAAAGCAACAACCCAACAAGCCTGGAATCGACCAGCAAGACTCACCGTCTTACTGTATAATAACTGTGCAACCTTTGGCCACTTAATCTTTCTGAACTTTTTTTTTCTTTCATGAAAATGGTAATAGTATAATCCCACAAGTCCTTATGTATACAGTCCCCACCCCAAAAGACTGAACTGCAAGTCTGTGTGTGTGTGCGCATGCGTGTGCGTGTGTGCGTATGTGTGTGCATGCGTGTGTGTGTGTGTGTTTGCAACTAACAGTGTGTGTGTGTGTGTGTGTGTGTGTGTGTGCAACTAACAGTTTGGCATCAAAAAATGATTTAACTAACAGAGCTGTAGGTTGGTTGCACCCGAGTTGTGCAATGCCGTGGAGGTCAGAAGAAGGTGTCAGATTCCCCTGGAACTGGAGTTAAAGATGGTTCTTATCCACCATGTGGATGCTGAGAATCGAACCCGGGTCTTCTGCAAGAGCAGTCAGCACTCTTAACCCCTGAGCCATCTCTCCAGCCCCATGTTCCAGTTTTATAAATCTGCATTTGCATTTCACAGAGCCCCTGGCATCTGCAGGTTCATGGTTCATACAAGAAGCCACTAGCTTCTGATCAATAGGACCCAGAAAAACTCAAAAGGAAGCCATGCTAGGCCCCTATGTAATTAGTGACAAAGTCTCAGTAGGATCCCTTTTCTAAACAGAAAATAATTGCTTTTCTTTATCAAAATAAATTTTCTTCTTCCCATACAGATGGACTTAGAATTGGATTTTTCCAACTGTTCCCATTCCATATATGACTCAGAAGAATGACAACAACACTCACGGCTTGTTTTTTTCCTCATCAATGTGTTCTCCTATATTCCGGATGAACTTCAGTAGATCACCCACAGTGTTCTTATAGGGATTTTTATTTTTGTTATAGAAATCATCCATTTTTTTCATAACAAATTTATCAATCTAAAAAACAAAGCATTACCCCAAAATATGATGTGGCATGAAACAAACCCTGATGGTGTGTTCTGCTACCTACTACCAAAGAAAACTAACAGAAACAAATGAAAGTAACACACACCACAGCGCTAAATGTAGTTGTGCTGTGTTTGAATAAGGGATTATAACGAACTAAATTGTCTATATTTACCAAGTTTCCATAAGAAATTAAGCATATTGAAATATGATTTCAAGTCTTTGGGGCTGGAGAGATGGCTCAGTGGATAAGAGCATTCCCTGCTCTTGCAGAGGACCCAAGTTCGATTCCAGCACCCACACAGCAGTTAACAACCATCCAACAACCATCTGCAACTCCAGTTCCAGGGGAATTCTATGCCCTCTTCTGACCTCTGAGGGCATTGCATTACCTGGGTGCACTTACAAACATGCAAGCAATACACTCACTCACACATAAAAATAATAAATACTTAAAAAAAAAACCTTTTTTAAGTCTCTGTGGATATGTTAACTAATCTAACCACCATGAAAATCATTATTATGTACCTTCACAAAAACTAAAACTAGACCTACCATATGACCCATGACAGCACTACTGAGTATTTACCCAAATACATCACAAAGATATTTGCACATCAATGCTTAGTCTTGTCATAATGGGACTCTTGGCCAGACTTGGCCAAATGGCTAATGGGCTGGGTCAAGGCCATTCTGAGGCAGAGTCTGAATAACAGTCCGTCGGGGGTCCTGGACTCTGACAGTGGAAGCAAAGATTTAGGAGTCAAGAGGACTCTTTCGAAGAAAGGAAAACCAGCCCTTTCACTTCCTGGTTACAACAAGCTAATGGAAAAGTAACATAAAAAATGACACACTCTTGTTCTTGGAACAATTCTTAAACCATAAGAAAGGTTCATACCTTAGATTTCCACTGATCAAAACTGGAAGGCTTAGAAATCCCTGACTGCAGTAGTTTGAGGAGCTCACTTTTACGTTTCCTTGTTTTGATGTCAGATTCATTGCCCACATTCCGAAGCATCCTAAAACGACTGAAGATGATAAAGTTATCATGGTCATCCCATTCTTTGCAAAAAGAGAAAATTAATATGCTTTGTTTTTAATAAAAATTCTGCATAGGGCTAGAGAAATGGCTCAGTGGTTAAGAGCACTGGCTCCCAGCACCCACATGTTAGCCAACAGTGTTCCATAACTCCAGCTCCCGGGGATCAGACACCCTCTTCTGATACAAACAGGTGCACTTACATATACACAGGCAAAACACTCATATATATCAAAATAAAAATAAAGAAAGAAATTCTACATTAGCAAGGCTCTTTTCACTTATTCTTTTTTTATTTTATTTATTTTTCATGTGTATGAATGTACTGTCTGCATGTAGGTTTGCACACCCATGTCGTGCAATGCAAGCAGAGGTCAGAAGAGGGTGTCAGATTCCCCTAGAACTGGAGTTAAAGACGGTTCTCAGCCGCCATGTGGATGCTGGGAATCAAACTTGGGTCCTCTGCAAGAGCAGTCGGTGCTCTTAACCACTAGGCTATCTCTCCAGCCCCACTTTTCACTTATTCTTAACAATTTAAAACAGTAATCCAGCAAGTTAAATCACCTCTCGGAGGACACGCAGCAGCGCGTGCCAAGCTGAGAAAATGCCTGACTGCTGATAACCCAGCCCAACAGCCGCCCACACCACTCTGCATCTCCATCTGGAGGCCTATAATACACACAGGCTTTCACTTACTTCTCCCAAGTCCAAAAGAAGGGATGGCCCAACAGGTCCTTTAAACAGCCCTTCACATTTTCCCCAGGAGAAAACAGGCAGTGAACAAGGTCCTTGGTCTCCTCGTCTGGAGATTGTCCCGCCACCTCTTCATTATCTTGAGCAGTCAGGGTCTCAAAAGAGAGCTCACCCTTCTTTACCACATACAGGACTAGGCGTCCCAGAGCCTGCACAGAACCCACAAACCAAGCTGAAAGTACAAATGACTTACTTCTCTATTTGGCTAAGCTTGGAAGGTTTCACAGTTAATCTCGATTTTCAACCTCTTTGGGCAGAGATCTGGCTAGGGGATTAGATCTCTCGTGTGAGGGCATTTGCAGAGCTTAGACTGTGAGAGTTCTGACCTTGGTGCAGAAAAGATGAGATAAGACACAGGAAAAGTTCAGGAAGTTTTATTTTGGCTGCAGCCTGGACCAGAAGACTTAAGTCTTGGAGTCTGGTCCCCTAAGAGTGGAAGTTTTTATATTTTATATCTTGAGTAACAGGTTACAGCATAGAAAAATTACATAGTGACTGGTTAGTAGCAAAAAAGTTATAAAAAGCAAGTGATCTGTCTAATTCTTGAGGAAAAAAAATATAAAAAGTCCTGTCTGCGACAAACAGAATCGAGGCCTGCTTTGTCAGGACACAAAGCAAATGACTCTAGCTAGATATGTCAAAGTTCTAACCACAAACCTGTCAGCTGAACTTTGCTGACAGAATAAGAGAGAGAGAAGGGGGGACAGAGAGAGAGAGAGAGACAGAGAGATAGAGAGAGACAGAGAGATTAAAACCCCTATTTTCCTTGATTCCCCATCAGGCTCTATATCAACCTAATAAGCGGTTACACCCATTGATAGCTTCAAATTTTCAATGAACTTATTTTAAAGTGGTGAAACGACAGAGGGTGGGACCTGTTTGGAAGAAGCAGGTCACTGGGGTATGTCTTGGTAGATGGATCTTGCCCTGGTTTCTTCCTATTACAGCTCAGCGTTGCTTCCTGTCCACCATGATGTGAGCTGCTCTAACAAGCCCTCACTTCCACATCCTTCTTCCTGTGGGCTTTGTTCCTGTGATTCCATGGTATAATGGTCAACACTCAGGATTCCAAGTCTGCAGGCCTCTTAGAGAGAAGATGCAACTCTGTGCATAGAGACTCCTCCTGGCATTGCATGAGCCACGCAGTTGAAGCTTGTGAAGGATAACTCCAGTCCAGAGTTGTTTGGATAGACTTTTGGGCAGCAGAGGGACTTAAGCTGGGTCTTGAATGTACTGATAGACTATAGATAAATCAAACAAAGGCAGGATGCTTTCAACAAAGGGGATACCTCAGGTCAAACTAGGAACTGGGTCTAGTACTATGTGAGGAGATAAATAATAGAGCCAGTCCCAGGCAAAAGGGACACAGTGCTAGCCCAAGGAGGTAGGCCACAGCAGGAAACCAAAGCAGAGGAGACAATGAGCGTGAAGGCAGCTATCCTAGACAGCAGCGGGGAAGAATGGAAACCAGGAGTCACCAAACCAAGAACCAAACTCCTGCCCATTGGTTACTACCCAGGAGAGAACTGCCAACCATGTACAAATAAGCCTGGAGGCTTTGGTGCACAGGGCCTAGCTCTAGGTCTTTCTCAGGACCACCAGCTAGCTTGGGCTCTTAATACTTTGGCCAAGCTCTGTCTCTTTTGAGCCAAAGACTGACTCACACCTCCCAGAAGTTTTCTGGAGCCTCGGTATCTGGCTTTCTTTGGGGTTCAGCCAGTGAGTCAGAATAGAGTAGGGGGCAATATCTCATTTATGTTATCCTTAATCAGAAAAATACTCCCTGGAGGAATCATTGGGGTACTCAGAAATAACTCCCAAAAGTGTTTGAAGAATAGGTACAGCATGGTGTGGTGTCATATGCTTTTAATCTCAGCACTCAGGAGGCAGAGGTAGGTGGATCTCTGTGAGTTCAAGGCCAGCCTGGTCTACATAGTGAGTTCCAGGACAGCTGGGGCTATAGGGAAACCCTGTCTCAAAAAGACCAAAAAAAAGTAAATAACCAAATAAATAATAGAATAAAAAGAATAGAATAGAATAGGCACAAGTGGCTCAATTTAGCAACCTACTTAGCTCCTCTGGTAGAGACAGAATAATTAGAGATAAAGAAAGGGGCCACAGTGAGGGGCAACTCCACACCTACCCAGCCATTACAGCTTTTCCTCTGCAGCATGAAAACTCCACTGTAGGAAAGACCTAAGGAAATCCCATTGCATTCCAGGGAGCGAGGACAGTGGACAAGATGGAAGAAAGTCTTTGGGAAGTCTTTCGTTCTGGGTTAAAACAAAAATATTCTCTAACTGACCATGGAACTGAGATAATGAACAAAGAAGGAAGGGGAGAAAAGAAAACTAGCCTGAAGAAGTTACCTCCAGATCGCTCTTGACTTTCTGTAGGTCTCCCGTCCACTTCTCGCTCTTATCAAAATCTGCCAAGCGAACAGCATCCTTGGAATCTAAGGCAAAATTTCAGAGGTGCATGGAGAATATTCATTCTCCATCATGTGAGAGTCAATTCATTAAAGTAAGTATATAACACCACCAAACAGAAGGAAAAGACGAGGGTACGCACAGTTCCTGGGGCACTGATTTGTAAAGAAGCTGCTGGCACTAGTCAGGGTTACTATATCCTATAGCTAACTAACAACTAACTACCAAGGTTCTAAATCCAAGAATGTTTTCCACTCAGTTGAGCCAAGCAACCCCGAACTACTTTGTTACTTTCAACCACAATCACGGTTCAGTGATGTGCTTATGCAGAGTCACTGTTCCCCTACCAGCTTCAGATTGTCCTCCTTCTTGAAGGAAGGAGGGTGAGAGAATAGCTAAACAGCAGGAATAGGATAAAAAGGAGGGCCAGTTCAGTATTTATCCTGTAAGTGGGGGCCCCAGGCTATTGGCTCCTGTGGCTGTGGAAACAGCTTAAAGGAGGGAGGACATAGAAGTGAGGGCTTGTTAGAGCAGCTCACATCATAGTGGACAGGAAGCAACGCTGAGCTGAAATACGAAGAAGCCAGGGCAAGATACCTCTGCCAGTACGATTCCAGAGTCCTTTCGATCCCAAACATAGAATTAAAGTTGTCTGGGACCCTAGAGCATCGCAAGCATGAATCCATCAAATTATGTGCCAAGCATTTACAAAGAAACTAAGGCAATGTGTAAAGAACAACACAGCCCAAGAGGTTAGTGTGTCTAGACAAGGAGATATATTAAATCAATTATTCCACAAACAAATGGGAAAAAGAATTGTACTTTTGGGAACATCAGCAAAAACTGCAAGGTGCTCTGGGATTGCACCATCAGAAAGTTACATGATTAGGGATGGGGTAAACTTGGAAAGGCAAGAAGAGGTGGGGGAGGGGATTGGAAGATAATTGTTTCAGTTTGGGAAGCCCCAACTAAGTTGGAAAAAACCCAGCCTGAAAACTGTGTGAAACCCCAACTTCTAATCCAGACAGTACTGTCTGGGAAAACATGTCAGTATTCATTGCCCTAAACCCCCAAACTGTGACACCAGCATTTATCGTCTGAAACCCTCAAACCATTAAAAAGGCGGGGGGGGGGGG